>JAVQJD010037039.1:0-18601 GCA_036023655.1 Nannoperca australis
ATCTATCTATCTATCTATCTATCTATCTATCTATCTATCTATCTATCTATCTATCTATCTATCTATCTATCTATCTATCTATCTATCTATCTATTGTTGTCTATTTATGCAACTCTATCACTAAAAACCACACCTGCAGTACATGCTGACAGTCACTCACTTCACACTAGCTGGCTTTCTACTCTATGAAAAACTGTTTAAAATGTTATTCCAAACCAAACTGAAGTGATTAATGTATCTTATTATATTTTCGTCAGTAGCTACAGTAGCATGTGCAACATTTAACTTCATTATTTCAGCATATTGTGGTTGTAGTAGCAGGCACCTTTAGATATTGTCTGAATCAGACATTTTGCTAATGCAGGCTTAGCCAAGCTGCTGCGTGTGTCACATCTTTAAATCTCCAGTGATTGCTTTTCTGGCTACTTACATCACTGACATATTATCAACTTTTAAGTCCTATATACTTCTATTATATATGCTATAAAGAGTACGGTCTAGACATGCTCTGAATAGACTTAAGTTGATATGGCAATGTTTTTAGCAAGCAGCTTATTTACACATTCAGCAGATACAAAGCAACGTTAGCATTTATTTATAGTGGTTTTTCCGTCCACATGGCAAATGCAAGTCAAATTTTTGTACAGATGCATCTTAGTTTGAGTCAGCCTGCATACATTTTGCGTCTGTTCATGTCCACTGCGTGAATCCAATTCCCTTAAGTAAATGGTTGAGTTTGCATTGGTGCGCTAGCAGCATGATTAAAATGCACTGTCATTTTCAAACAGCCTCATCAAGAGGAACCAGACACTAGTGAGAGCGAGAGAGTGGAGTCAGGAACAGAGCGAGACACTTACAGTAGAACTGCGAGGGGAGACCAGCACATGCTACAGTAGTTCCTCCGGTGCTCTTCACTCTTGACATCACTGTTAGTGGCCTAACTAAATAAATAGCCATTTTTCTACGATTCCTGTCTATGATGCTTATTTGATGAGATGCAGCTTCAGATGCAGATGAAGCTGTGCAAATTCCCTGGAATGTAATTTTTTGTCACTTGTCAAACTTTCCCAAAGCTGATTGTCTATTTCTGAATCTGCCTGCCTTCTGCCTTAACTCCCATCCACCTTAAAATCATAGGTTCAGGATTTTTAGGATGATTACAGGGTAGACCACACATTCATACAGTCAGGATGTGTATATTTTGCCATTAAGACTTAGAAATCATCAGACTGTGTGAGTCAAATATCAGGGGAAAAAAATTAGACAATGGACACTTGAGCTGCAATGTGAAAGTAGCCTTGGACTCAATGCTCTTATCCATCACTTTACAAGTCATTTCTCCATCACACTCTCTTTGCCTTCCCCTCTCACCCTTTCTCAGTCACCCTCTGGTTTGTCTGTCTCTGTCTGTGTCGTTCAGTCGCAGGGATTGGAGGCCCTCAGGGTATTGATTGGGCTCGGCTTAATGCTGTTAGACTCATGGGAGACATGTGATTCACAGACGGAATCTTGGCCCTGGTACACTCAGGCTCCAACCACACACACACGCACACACACACGCACACACACGCACACACGCACACACACGTACATATGAGACTGCAAGTGCATGTGCACACACTTGTGTGGGCAGCAAATATACACACACAAATGAACACACATTAGATCATGCACTGATGCACAAAGGCAAATGCATGTGCACACACTTAAACAGGTACCACACTCATGTATGACTGCGCACACTCCCACACACACACACACACACACACACACACACACACACACACATACACACACCCTTGGGAGTCCCTCCTGACACCCTCAATCTGTCACTGCTAAAACCCAGGGGACCTCGTCTTCGAGTCAGGAGGGCCGGGACAGTACACCGAGCTAAGCAGAGTTTGAGCTAATCAAGACTGGCAATGACAGACTGCCTCCAATGAGACTTTTTTTTTTCACTTTTACACGTTTCACAGTTGAGCATATTTTGTTTCTTTTGTTGGAGGCATGAAAAGGGGAGTTTGTACTACGGATAGTGCTTAATCACCCGTCATGAGACTGAGGGGCAAGTCTGAATAGATAGGCAGCTTCAGGTTCTTCCAGCTATATTTACTGACAACAATTACAGGGACAATAAAGATCTCAGACCAGAAAAGCATTCATTTATGATGGGATATGTTTTAATATATAACCAAGATGAGAATGATAGCATTTAGGATTGTATTTGATGAATTTCCATGATAAATATAAATGTTCATGAAAGGTGAAGTTATTGAACAGACTCAATAGTTTCCGTCCTCCCTAGACTTTGTGTGCCAATTTAAAGACCATTTGTTTTGTATAAAGAACATGTCACAAATATATACTTTAATTTGTGAAGAAAAGTTTAAGCAATTTCCTAAAAAAGCTGGGCTCTGTATTTTCTTTAGCAAACTTTACCCAAACAATACATAGTACATAGTGCATTTCTTTCAGGACTGTCTTTAGCAGCAGATTAATACACACACGGTGCTCTAATGAGTATTTAGCAGCAAGTTGGTGTATGTTGGATTGAGTCAAAACAAACTGGAGTTCATGATAATGAAGGAACAATCCACCCAGTGCAACAGTGTGCCGCACTGATGTGTTTTTAATAGTTTTTGGACAACAATGGAGCTCTGTGGCACAAAGGAAGAAGATATATCGGGCTTTGGCAACACAAACAACAATTGTTAATAGGATCAATTCATTGTTGGTTTTGGACTTTCCATGGGATTTGTTGACTAAATGAAAAATATCAGCTGCCTTATTCTCTAAGGTTGTTTTACCCTCCACTTCTTCAGTGAACAGTGAACACAATTACATGCACATCAATGTGCTGAAGCTCCAGTTCTGTTAATTTCCTAATTCATAATCAGCTATTGTGTTTCATTTCATTGAAAGAACTGGGTTTGATTGAATGTCATCTTTGAATAGAATTTACTGTTTCTGTTGACATGCTAATGAGGTTTTGCACTTGACTTTGAGCCTGTTTCTGACCTAATAAAATGTACATTTGTCCTTTTCCTCATGTGAGTACCCAGTGTCCTCTGTGACATCTGGATGTTCTGTGCGGGTGCCAGAAACAAGTAGCTGCAGTTGAGTCCAAAGGCAATTCAAAAGCATTTAAATAAATGGAGTCCTCAGCAGTAGGCCTGTTAATTGTCTGCATGCAGGTCCGGGGATCGGTGAGGCAGATGTGGCAGGATGCAATCATGTGATGAATTGACCCCGGTGTTAAATGGTGCCACTCAACCTTTTTTAAAATTCGATAAACAAGTCAGTAGGCCTGCGTGGAGATCCATACACTCATCACAATGAATTTCCTGCTGTGTGAATGGGTCAATTGCAAAACGCGACCCTTGACTTTGCTTTTTTAGGTTAGTCCGAGAGGCGAGCTGACATTTAAAGGGACAATTCACCATTTGCTTTAGGCAACTGCACTAAGACCAATTCGGTAAGAAATCAATGTAAATTATAAAAAAATCCAAATCCTAATCCTCTATTACTGCTATGCTAGACATTATTCTTTTACACTCATCTAGCCTTGATGAAAAATTGTAGAAAAGTTGACATTTGTGTTGAATTTACAGCATTCTCACTACTTGATCCAGCAAAGTTACAGCAATGCTAGTGAACCTTTGCGAAATTGCAGGTAAAACCAAAGTATTACAAATTAAAGGTTTGAAAAGTTAGGGGATCGCCAAAGTCATCAGGATTCATCCTCTGGGCAGCATAGGTATCTTTACGAAATTTCATGGCAATCCCTTAGAAAATTTGATATTTCAGTCTAAGTAGTGGAGCGATTGACTGACCAACACTGCCATCCACAGAGCTGTTAGCATGGCTAAAAACAAGAACAGTGAGCAACAAACTTATCCTAATTCTGATACAATAAAAAATACTAGCATAATGGTGCTTGCAGTGATGAGTTGAGAAGAGTTGTGAATTACTGATTAAATATGACTTCTTCTGAACAAAGCACAATCTGACCGTGCAGATCTTCAGAAACATATGAATGACTCATATAACTTTTCCAATACCGTAAATATTTCACCTCACCGCGTCCTATTAGTGTAAGAAAATGATGACTCCATTGGTTAAATTTGGCTCCGGCCCCTCTCTCCTTGACTCACTAAATGAGCCGAGTGAAGGATGTTGTGCTCTTCTGCATAAACGCTCGCAGCAAAATAGAGTTTATTAAGACCCATAAAAAACAACATTAAAATTCACAACCAAGGGAGCGTCGCCTGACCCCTGGAGAATGATAAATTAGCTTGTGTTGCTCTAGCAAAACGACCATTTTATACCTTCATCGCCCCCCTCTCCTGATTCCCCTTCAGTGGAAGCACCAAAAAGGGCCTTGGACTGAGGTTTTGGCAGCGAGGAAACACTTTCAGATGATGCCGATATCCTTCTGCCTGCTTCCCTCCTCATAGGAAATCACTCAGTGGTGTGAATGACACTTAATTCAGCTGCATGTCTGCTTTTCACATTCATCTGTGTCAAGTGGTGCCGCGCTGCAAAAACCTTCACCTAAGCAGGTCTGAATTTGACATTGAAGTGTCTGTTGTAATAATAGAGAGCAAGGGCCAAGAAAATAAAAGTGAGACATCTCTCATGAAATCTGCTGGTCAATATAAGCTACTTTAGTCACAGTGCATTGATAGCTTTGATTGTATTTTACCTTTCACTTACCATGTACAGTAATACATTAATGTACAGAAATACACTACAGTACAGTAATAACAGATAAACAGAGCAGCTAGTGCTACTCTGTTGAAAAAAAGAGAGGTTAATAAAGTCGTAGTATTCTACAGCCCTACATGTATGAAGCTGTTGCCCTTTAAGTGTCGCCCTTAAACGATGATTTGGTTGCTAACCAAAGTCCCTTGTGAGTCATTACCGACAACTCATTAGCACTATGCTAAGCTAATGGATCAGTAAATGGATTTTTATGTGAGCATAAATGCTATTTCGCTACACTGCGGAGCTGTTCAACAACACTGTGTTTAGAAAAGTCCGTCTGAGCCTCGGGGGGGTGTTTGTGTCTCATTAGGAACGGCCAGTGATGTATTGTGGATGTGGAGGACTCAGTGGCAAAACAGAAATGCAATGACAAGGCCTACAATGCACTTGAAGGTTTTATTGAAGAGGAGAAAGATATCCCACAAGTGCAGACACAATTACTTTTTTCAAAACAGAAAAGCAAAGCCCGTAAGATCAGAACGGATCGAGTGTCAGGTGTTATTATGTTGCATGATGGTTGCTGCTGTTTGGGATTGACACTGACACAAAACCGAAGCTACTTGATAAAACTTGAGAAAGCGTGTTGCTCAGAAACAAAGCTCTCTCACAGACATGGCTACCCTCTTCTGTTCCCACACCACCATGTACTGGATATCTGTCCATCTCTAACTCAAATACATTCACATTTATTCATCAATTGCTACATGTTCATCATTACTAGTCTCTGATCATAATCTGTGTAGGGAGGTCATTTTCTGTTTAGACTTTCTATGAAGCCCATATCTACAGTGATAGATGCACACACATACTTTCTACTGTATAAGCCATTACAGTGTATAATGTTTTCTGCCAAAGGCCATAAGGCATTACAAGAATGATCATAATGATTAGGTCAAGTATCACCTTATATGCGTTACAGATTATAAAATCTGATGAACATTATGGTTCTTCCTGCAATCAGAGGACACAAAGTGTGGTTATCGCTTGCCATAACAGCTTCATGACAGAAAAGTAAGGGTTTTCTGATATCCTGCGAACATACTGTACTGCTCCATAGATGACAGGGGGCAGGATACCACCTTTGCACCATTTGTTGATCCTGACAGCAGCCCACATTCAAAACCCTGAGACGGAAAGGCAGACATTCAAAATAGAAGGAAGTAGAAGCAGGGCCCCGTCGAAAGAACATCTCTGACTGAGTGGGAGTTGAGTGGGAATACTGGCTCTGCAGCAGCCACAGAAGCAACACGTCTCAGAGTCTCTACAGCCAAGTGGAACACAAAATATTCTTAATGATACTGTACGTTGGTTGTATTACATTTTCATTTTCCTTTCTTACAGCAAAAATGACCTATTTCTATTATGTTGTTAAGCATAAGAACACTTCATCAATAATGGTTATAGAATGCTCTGTAACGCTTCATTTTACAGGTCTGATATTTCCTGATGATTTCTTTATGATTTCCTAGAAATAACTCAGTAAATTGGCACTAAATGCAGGAAGAATAGATGCAAAGTGCTAGCTGTTGGTTTCAAGAGTGGTTTCTCTGAAAGAGCTGATCAATTTAAACCCAAGTAAAAATGCTTTTATCATTCATGTATTATTGGAAACTTTAATGTCCACATATACTGAATTGTATGCTTGCATGTAGACAAATTGACAAAGGTTTTTGCATGATCACCGTGGCCCGCTGTGCTCTGAGTAAAAGACTCAAGGTTATGTTAGTTTAGCAATTAATTGAGGATTAAGTAATTAAAAGTGTTCCAATTGAACACTGTCTCCATTTTACCAGTGATTTGTATTTTTTGTAAAATAAAATGTCTCCAAGGTTATTCCAAGGTTGACCTGACAGGTTTTCACTAAAAGAACATATTGTCCCCTATAATAAACAGTAAAATATTGACTGCATTTTCTAAGTGCATTCATTGTTTGCAGATGCACTGTGCAGTAATGAAACGGTACCGGTACTCTGTGGCTTCTTCTTCAATAACCACAACAACTACATTGTGGATTATCACTCGCAACTTTTGTAATGCACTTCTGCTGTTATATTGCCACACACACACTAATCTACACTACATTACAGCATACACATGGGCTTCATAGAAAATGTAACCCAGTTGCATTTTAGTCTTCACAAGAAAACATTGTTCTTTTTCATTGTTCCAGTTTGTCTCAGATACTGCTGCTGAGTAGAGTTGGGGAAATAACCAGTCTGTAGTTTTGTAGTTTTCAACCAAAGCCTCTTTTAAAACAAAGACAGTGTGAAATAAAATATTTATATATAGACATTTGAGGACAACAAAAGTCATTTATATTCGTGACAATTTAAGGACACTCCCTCAGCTTGGGGCCCTGGATAGTCCCTCCACCAAAGTTCACATTACAAGAGCTTGAGAGCCAGCAGCTCAGTGCTAGAACTTGCAGAACTCAGTTAGATGCAATGTGCTGGTATACATGGCTACCTACTGTCAGTACCCACCAAGAACAGGTCCAGATATTTGTTGTTTCTTTTCTTTTTTTAGATTTGACTCCAGACCTAATCTGCCACTGTCTTGCAGAGTTCAGCTGCAGCAGCAGCTCCTGCTTTGACAGTGACTCAAATCAAAGAAACATTTTATTCATGGTGAGTGCAAAAGAAAGAAGCAAAAAATAAAGGAACCATGGTGGAAATTGGTATTTTCTCACTACACAGACCACTGTTAACCTGGAAAATACTCACACACACACACCAAATACACACTCCGCAGCTCCCAGGAGCAGACACTCTTTATATCCTCAAATGCATACATTAAGATGGAGATGTACAGGATTTTTTAGTACAAAGAAATGAAAAAACAGGGTGTAGACATATTAACACCTGTACAATATAATGCAATCTATTGCAATCGCCTCGCAACAAACACCTCTGTGGAGGTTATTTATTTATTGAGACTGCATCAGAGAGATGGTAATTCATCTTGCAGACCGTACTGTTGGTTGTTGTGTTGTGGTAAAGTGTTTTATTCTGTTTTGCAAATATCTTACTGGTGTTTGTGTAATTGTGTCCACCTCTTACAGAATACCTCTTGTGCTCCACTTTTTCTTTATCTTCTCATGGAATGAGACCCACAGAACATGAAATACATTAATTGAATATATATATATACATCATTTCAAATATATCAAGCATCTGAAATCAGCAAATAGCACTTCCAGCTAGCCAAAACATTTCATATCAAAATATAGTCAATTTAGACAAGTATTCTGAATACATTTAATCATACATGAATTGATTTTAATTACAGAATTTTATGGACATTGACATAATGTTCCCCCCATATAAATATCTCTATGTACTAAAGAAAGGACAAGAAAGAAAAGAAAATCCAAACCCAGGATTTATCCGTGAAGATTCAAATGAGATGCAACATCTGTAAAATCGCAAAGGCTTCTTCTGCCAGATGGTCAGCTCTGGTCTGGGTGTGTCCCAAAAATATACAAGAATATGAATAATGCATTGGATATGACTTATTTCACAGTGTATCACTGGATATGCACGCACACTCACACACAGGCTGGCATACACCCACACATATATTCCCACATGGACAGATGCAAACATGCACCCACACGCACGCACACATACACACAAAGTATAGACTATTAAAATGAGCCAGAGGTCCAAATCTGCTAAATGCTCCCAGTGGTGTGTACAAGATGTGTGAGGTTCATTGACAAAAACTACTCTTCTACTCTATGTTGGCACCACATAAAAAAACATAAGTTATAAGCTAAGTCGTCCAAAATGTCCACATTTCACCATCATTGCCTTCGTTCACTGTGGACAGAGAGTCAAGTCATCTCTGCCGTCTCTTCTGTGACACTCCAATAGACTCAAGCTTTTTCACAACGTCTGTCCTGTGTGTATGCAGAGACTTTGGAGGCTAAAGCCTTGTAAAGTTTCACCCACCCAAATGAGAGAAAGGTGTTAAAAGGCTAGAATCCGGTGGATGATACGGCCTGGCTCAACCTCCGTAAAGTCACAGCTCGTCAGCAGCGAGCTGTCATTAAAGAAACTTGGCTGGAATATAACCGTGGATGTCTTAATAACGGGGATAGTAAAGAAGTAGAAGGGGCTGACTTCCGAAAGACCTTCTGACAAATCTTAATCAAACCACAAAGGTACGGAAAATCGTCAGGGAGCCGTCCTCAGCAGACCTGATGTTGGATAACAAACACACAAAAAAGGTAATGTAGTTGAATGAGTATTCCACTGCCCTGTTGACAACTGTTCCTCACAGGGATTTTAGTTCTATGATGTGTCTGTGAATTTGGCTGGGGTGAAGATTTAATGCAGAAGGTGTACCATGCTGCTCACTTGAGACTTCTCAGAGTTCTCAGAAGTGTTTGATGAGAGTCTTTCACTCTGGTGATTTGAGAAGCTCTGCGTTATTTATTATATTTTTTTTTTCTGAAGGTCACGCGTGGTGTGGGAGCCTCGTTGGTGAATGGACACAATGTTCTGGTGCAGTGATTGGGCTCAGTTCCTTTTGTAGCATGGATGTCAATGAACCTGCAGAGAAAAGATAAAACAATAAAATAAATTGCAGTTGTTTCATAAGCCTCTTTCAGACACGCATCTTGTTACATAAATGTGCTGACAAATTTACATGTTGCTAACATCTGAACGAGCACCCGAGCCACTTTTATGTAAAAGTCACGCTGGAAATCTTAGTAGGTCAAACGTAGTCATTTTTACAAATCTGAATAATACGTCACATTAACAAAAGGGTGACAAAAACAAGGTTAAATATGCACATGTTCCACCTTTTTGAGACAAATGTAGTAAGTTTAATAAATACCTTCCTTGTTTTTTTGCATAAAGAAATCATCTTGTCACTATAATGAAGGCTTTTTCATTTTTGTACCTTAACGCAGCAGAGTGCCTTGACTTTTTTAGTGAATTCCTTCTCCATTCTGGTAGACACTGATTGCCTACCAATGCAACAGGAGCACCTGTTTTTGTGTTACTATTAGATCCAAGAAACACTTCCTCATTTGTTTTTAATCAAAAATAAAATGTATTTAATAATCCCCCAAAACACTGGAGGAGCCAATTTTAATCTGTTGAGGATATTTTTTTTACCCTCACAGTGCAGGAAAAAAATCAAGAAATATAACCACAGTAATATTCAAACCAGCACCCCCTCCCTGTATTTCCAATTTACATCTGTGCCAGCTCCAGCAAAACACTTTACATGCAGCATGAGAGCAAATTAAGAATTAAATCAGAGCCCAAATTAATGTCCTGTGATTCAATGCTTGTGAACTGTTGGATATCATAAAACTGGTAACAGACTTTTGGCACATTTCACCATTTGCACTGTTAACTTTAATAAATGATGGAATTGATGAGAAATATTTTGAGAGGCTTCACTGTGGGAAGCTGGTGAGCATCCCTCACGCTCACGATGGCTATTAATTAAGGCTCCAACTAAAAAAAGAGAGAACAAAAAACACATTTCTTCCTTGATAAGATTTTTTAACTCTCTGCTGTTTGCTACCTTTTGTGCAGGAAGTGCCAAATACAGCGCTAGCACTTTGGCTCTTTCTGTAAGCAGTCTGATTAATGCTGAATGTTTACATAATGGACATATTATTTACAAGAAGAAATTACATAAACATATACATAAAACCAGCAATTTAACGATTTCCATGTCTGAAATGGGCTTTATTTGAGGCCAAACCTCAAGCTCCTTCTTCACAAAATATCATGACTTTAACAAAACCAATGTTTATGAATGATTCTGTAAAGGGATGGGTCTGTAAGTGTATGTACTAATATATTCCTCTCCACATGGCGTACATTTCACCTCCAGTGAAAATATGTAGCTAATGACTTAATTTAGCCAAACATTTGATCAAGAAACACATTTGAATGATAATAAAACTCTGCCATGAATCTGTTGTATGGATAAATCCATAAATGTTAATACATGAATGATCCAGGGTGACAGTGGACAAATGTGACACCCAGGACTATATAAATCATTCACTTAAATATGAATTGGCAAATCCACACAGAATTGCACAAATTCCCAGGGCTGGCAAATAAATATTTATGACGCTCCCAATTCCCCCTTTCTCCCTGTCCTTGGTAATTGTGCGTGATTCATTTTGTTTTCTCTGTGGAAGAGGGAAAATCAATCTTAGAATATTGGCTAGAAGACATAAAGCATGCAGATTCCAAATGGCCGTGATTTTCCAGAAGATAAAAGCTTCACACTCCGTCAGTGTTCTTAGGAGAGGAATTTCATCTCTCATCTTTAGATTTTCTTGTTTTTTTAAGAATCAAATTTTTTTTGCGTAAGTCACATTAACCTGCCAGCAGAGTCAGGCGTACCTGCTCCTGACTTACCTGCTGACTTTTAATAACTGGACATCGACAGCATGTAAAGCTGGCAACCAAATCTTAGGGATCGGTTACCACGGTATTTTGAAAGTTATTTTTAAGATGTAGCTTGATTGTAATGATTGCTTATGTCAAGAACATCCTCCCATTCATATAAGTTCTCTGCCGCTGTCCTAAAAGGAAGCCACTTGTAGTAGCTTCTCCCTTTGATGTAACCACAGTGGGGCTTTTTAGTTTCAATCCTTGACGTCCCAATAGCCCACTTTGATTTCCATTTTCTTTTGTATAGATACATCGAAGTGACTGCATCCTGAGAAATGGAAGATCCCACTGTGTCTTCTCGGAGTCCTGGATGATCTTTATTGTATAAAGCTCAGTGGTGAAGCAGTACTGGAAAATAGATGGTGAATAGACACTAATAGATACTTGAAGTCATTTATTCCAGTTAAAGCGAACCTTTATATGACTTTGAACTGTGGCATGACTTCTGCTGTTCATCAGGTTTCCCTCAAAAGTTATAATTTGCAAATGATTTTGCAAACTGCAAATTATAATAAAATAGTCACGTACTTTTTGTTTTCTTCTGCATCCTATGATGGCTCCTTGGGCAAAGGCTGGAAAAGAAAAGTAGACAGTCAACTTTGGAGGAACAGAGGGCCAGCCTTCACTAACGTTTTATTCAACTTTCCCTCAGCATATTGGCCTTGGACTCAGAGCAGCATATGTCCATTTAAAAGCACAGATGGCGTGTCTTAAAATTATATCTTAGGCGAGATGATGGAAGCTGAAGGTTATTTTGTTCTCTCCCAGTTTTTATGATCTCTGAGGACGTCACTTCACTCCTCGACCAGAAAATACGAGAGAGTTATGGCCACCTCATTATTCGCATTAACCAGTGTGAGAACTTTCCTTTCTTCCATCAATGGCATCACACAGATAGACTATTTTATCACATTAGCTATAGGGCAGAGTGATAAACAGTGTTCCACTTTGTTTCTCTGTGAACAACAACTTCTTGGCTTCTACATTCATCTTTGGGAGAACCCATGAAAACACGCTGTTTTCCCCTTGACCGGAAGAAGAAAACAGCTCCCTTGCCTTCTTAATATTGGTGAATGAGCCACTTTTGTGTAGATAATGACTCCGCTAATCATAATCAGGAAACTAATGGTTTGTTTAGCCAATCAGAGGAGCCAAGGCGAAACGGCTGTCTGGGCAGCGCATTGGCATTCCCAGCAGCCGCTGCTCTCCTCCCGGCTGTGTCAGGCGATCTGCAGCAGCGAGGCGGACTTGGTATTCCACTGCCCGCCCAGCCTGTCATCCTGCACTCTGTCCCTCTGTCTGTCCGACCGGCAGACTGGCCCCAGCGCTGTTCAAGAAATTCAGTCCTCTGAAGAGGCGATGAGATCATCACACCTTTCCAGCAGCATGTCATCTAAATGCTAAGTACTTCCACTGCATCTTTGAATCAAAACAAGAAAAGAAATGAACACGAGGCGAGCGGTTGGAAGGGATAAAAGCTTATAAGGGCACAATAGAATCTGCCGAGCAAACTCTTAGCTTTTTGATTACATTCATTTTTGAGGGAGAGGAAATGTGGGAGAGGAGAAACTGGATGAGGGGAATCTGCACGGGGAACCCTGAGACCTTGTTATCCCCCCAATTGTACAAGGAAAAAAAGAGAAAGAATAGTTATTGATACACCCGCCACAAAGGTTCCTTCAAAGAAAATAGTATGTTGATTGATTTCTCTCCAAAAACCATCATGAATGTACCTGAGCTGCTCCCAAAACAGGACCCCCTTCTCGCCCTCGTCTCCCTGTCTTAGTCAGACTCTTGGCTATCGATTGGAGGGATTCTTAAAGTTGAAGCAGAGTGCTGAGGCGGCACAAGTGGCACTATTAACTGCTCTTACTAATTAAAAGGGTAACAAGGTGAGTTTGGCCCCACGGGACAAACTGTTCAAGAGACGGAGCCGGCTGTTTGCCTGCCGTGCACACCGGTAAACAGTGCTCACCACCTATGGTGTTTACAAGACAGGAATCCAAGGACATCAAAGACATATTCATCTCCCGCTGGCAAGAGGGATGAGGGAGATTCACAGATAAGGAGTGTGAGAGAGAGAGGGAGAAAGCAGGGAGCACGCTAATAAGTGCTTTGCTAATTGCTTATGTTGTGGTGAAATTGAAACATTTGGACCTTGTATCTGAGCTCGAGGTGCCCTCATTTCATCATCGTGTGTAAACATTAAGCACTGTGCATACATGATAAAGTTTCACAGTTCAAATGAGGTGCACAGCCTGGATCTTAGAAAGTGTGCCAGTGGAGATGGCAAAAAATATTAAAGGATTCAATTAACTTCCTTCCTTATCATCAACACAGCATATTTTAGGATCAAAGTATTTTTAAAATACAGTATGCCTCACATTACACAAATAAAATCTGCAGCCAAGGTAGCATTTCAAGTCCCAGAAATCTTTGTAGTCTGAGAGGGAAAGCCACTGCATGTACAGCAGGAAGCCTGTTTGTTCAGTGCTCACGGGGAAACAAAGAAGAGAGACACTGCATATTTGGTGACACTTAAAGCTGCAAAACTCTCACCAGAAGCCCACCCAGCCATTATGGAGACAGGCGCTGTGCCATCACTGCAGTAACAAAAAGTCTTTCCCCGGGGTCTCTCCTAACAAGTGGACTACTGCAAAGGAGGTGGTTTCATCAACTGGAGACTCAGAGGTTCCAGTCATTAGCAGCCACGAGAGTTGCTGTTTTTATTAGGCTAACAAGCACAGCTACAGCCGGCTGAAGAAGGCCCTGAGTGGATGCTTCATGTCATGAGTATGAGCCAGCATCCGAGCATCAGACCCAGAGCTATCTCAGGGGAACAAAACCAACATTAGTTACAAAGCATATGGTTGTATTTGCTGCTTCATTTCTGGGCAGGCAGCTACAGATGATCTTTACTGAACTAAAAATAGCAATATCATAATTTACAAATATCCTGCATGAAAAATGATGCCTTGTGGTGCTTTTGAAAGTTTTAGCTCTTTAAAGCTGCATTCATTGATTTATTTTTTTAAACTTAAGGCAGCGGAACAAACTGTAAACACAACACTTACATAGTGTAATCTAATAAAGTTTATACGGCTAATATGTTAGCAAACAATCCTTTAGACACAGAACAACATTAGCACTAATTTAGAGTTGTGTCTCTCTCTCCTGTTAGCTCAGTTTTGGTCTCCACCAAACCCGCGGGCTGCTAATTGCTCCACTGTTTTCACCAGCTACTTGCTAACTTTGTGTGTCTGTCATGTGTTGCTAGGCAGGTATTGTACAGTGAGTTTATCAGAGAGATGTTTTGCTGGAAACAGCTGCCTGCTGCTTAACACGTGATTAATGAGAGCACAATTTGTGGGCCTGAAAAACGTTAGCTAAAGGAGTCTAGAGGCAAAAAAGCTGATAGCTGAGGGGAACTGCTGAGTTGGGTGATTAATCTCTGTGAGTTTGTCACTATGAGCGAACCCTTTTACATTACACATAAACATTTGATCCACTGGTAATAGAAAAAAATGGATGTAGTGCAGCTTTAACTATAAATCATGTATGCTTCTGTACAGTATGAAAATCAATAAGCAGGATCTTGAAACTGGCTTGAGGTGTTTGATTATTCCATCGAACATCAAGTCTGCATTCATTCTTGTAAATGTTACATTACCGCTCCAACCTAATGCAGTTTAAGTGATGTTTAATTTAAAAAGCCAGTGGTGCACTACTTTAAAACAACAGTGCAACTTTGACCAAAATGAATGCAGAGTTGATGTTCATTGTGATGTATAACACAAATCAAGCCTGCATGTTGATTTTCATTCCGAAAGAAATTAATAGAAAGCAAAGGAGGCCTGGAACAGAAGGAAAAACACATTCAAATTAAATTGTGTAGACGATGAAACACCAGATTATGAATTGAATTCAAGCATATTCTTAAACTTGAAAACATGTCGGTTAAAATGAGTTAAATGGGACAGCAATGTTAGATTGTGTATGATTTGTAGCAGCACTAAACAATTTATTAAAAACAAATGAACAGAAAGCTGTTGAGATGTTGTTGAGTCCAGTCCATAGACAGGCTTTGTGCTTTACGTATTATGAAAAGCATGTGTTGAAATGTGGCCTATGGCTCTGACAATTTCACACCAGATGAAGCTCTGGAGACAAGCATTGTGCAGGGTAAAACACAAATGGCAGTTCAAAGCCTGGCAATGACAGAACTTCAAATAGGGGAGCTGGGTAAAGTGTGTTGAAAGTGACAGCAGAAGGGACCACATTCACTCCAGGTCTCAGCCAGAGAGGAGGAGGGGGCAACATACCCCCGGTGAAGGCAAGCTGAAAAAAAAAAAACTTTTAATATGACGGCAGAACCAGAAGAGACCAAATTAAAAAAAATAATATTTCGCTTTTTTATGCCCTGTGAATGGACACCAGAGGAAACTTTAGATACTATAAATGTAATCATGAAGCTTCCTGCAGGATTATGTTCCATAACACAACACCTATGATAACACAAATGAAAAAGTTGAATGGAAAGGTGGGTTCGGTTTATTGGTTTCTCTCTTTTCTGAACATATCAATCTAACCTATTTCAATATATTTTCTGCATCAGCCCACACGCTATCTCCTCATGACTGATGATCATGCCGCAGCATCCGACAAATGGATGAGTTGAAACCAAAGGAGTGCATTTTTCTTTTCCGCTTGATAAATAGAAGATCTGTACATGAAACCGAAATAAAGAGTATATTTGTTTGTTGAGCGTAACCTCTGTGTACCCTGTGCATGTTTGGAAGGAGCACGTATGTTGTTTGAACGTCAGTCACTTTATAAATGTACATCCAAAGGCTACAGTATGTTACTATCCCTGAGGATCCAGAGAGAGGCTGTCAGATACGATATGACAAGAGTACTGTCAGTTCACAAACAGCTATGTGAGTGAAGGCCTGGAGGTGAGCCAGTAAAGCATAAAACAGAAAAGCTAGACTCATGCTCTTTTGTCTGATGTATGTATCAAAGAAAGGACGGTGCATTCAAGTCATTAAAACAATACATTTAAAAGAATAGTTTCAGTTAATTGCAGATTTGCATCTCACTGGGCAGATACTGCAAAAAAAATAAAACTTCAGCAAAAGAAAAACTGCTATTTTCAATCCAACACTGCTGAAATGGAATTTATTAGTTGTGCACAATTGTTGGAATTTACTTGCTGGTGCACAGAATTTAATAATTTCAACTGCAAATGAGACTGAAAGCCAGCAGAGCATTAAAGGACATGGTGCACAGCATGCATATCTAATATTTTTCAATGCATTTTGAAGATGCAAACATTTTTCTAATGACCTCCAATCCTTATTTCCTCACTAATATTTTCCAGCTGTATTAGGAACCATTTATAACACATCCTTTTACTCAGGGCCCATTTTTACTGTATCCTTCAGAGCCTTCGGTACAAAAGATACTATTCAAGAAACAACCTACTTTACTTTTATCTGTGCTGCTGGTCACAGCACTACAGCGTCTAATGAAAGTGATTTCACTGCCATAGACCACCTTTATCTAAAGATCCCTCTCAGAATACAGATTTGCTTTCAGGAGGGGCAGAAGGCAAGTCTGTGACAAATGCAAGAAAGAACAAATGGCAACAATTTAAATAACCTTAAAAAATACACTCAGATCATATGAAAGATAAGTCACATTCTGTACTCGCTAATGCAACTGCAAATTAGGCTGAATGCCAAAAGAGCAGTGAAAGGCCTCTTGAAATACAGATTTTATTCTCAGTAAGATGAGCTGTTTAGATACAGATTTGACGCAGTCAAAAGGGAAAGTGTGTCTGTAAAAACGATATCACACTCACAGGTAAAAGATTGGATGCTGATGTGACCCGTCACCACCAGCAGAATGCAGGCTTTTCAGCAGAATTTGTCTTTTGAAAGCTTTTTCTCCAGTAGCGACTGCAGGATTAACAATTTTCATTAGCACGGAGCCAATAGTTACTTGATGCTTTTGCAATATTGTCTTTGTTACATTCATGCCAGTAAATGAATGAAATTGAGTGTATTGCATTGCCTTTGAGATGCAAGCTCATTAGAAGTCTGTCTCTGGTCAGATGGGTTGCCAGCACAGCAGTGACCATGGCGACACATGACTTGGCTGCCGGTGGTAGACATTGAAGCCTTTATAACTGAGGTGCAAGTGTTATATAACGAAACTGTGGAACGACATCATCTGTCCATGCAATTTTCTCATCTCTTTCATAAGAGGTGAGAACTCCTTCATTAGTAGACAGGAACATTTGTTTTTTTTTCAGTTTGTTTTGCAACGCCTGCATCTAATTTGTCACGTTTTATATTCAAACACCTGTTTCTCTTTTCTCTATTACTCATGAAGGTACACCTTTTTATGTCTTTGCTCCCATACAAATGAAGGTTTTGTGTCATGTTGCGTCCTTTCAAAAAGCATGATGTCTTCATGTTTACAGCAGCACTGGCAGGACTACACACACTTCACTAGCTTTTCACCCTGGCTGACGCTGGAACAAAGAGCACATAGCTGGAGGAAGGCCACCAGAGCAGAAAAAAAAAAAGAAAATGCTAAAAAACATGTTGCAAGCCTCTCTGACCTACTGGGTTGTGCTGAGTGTGTGTGTGTGTGTGCTGTTCATTTTGCACCCCTCCTTCGTTTGGCAAAAACACCCAAATGCAACTGTTCTGTTTCTCTCCAGGCCACACACTAGCTGAGCAATGGCATTTGTTGTGTGGGTGTAGGAAGATTTTTCCCCCCCAGCTACTGTCGAGTATTGTCTGAGGGAAAGAGTACACATGAAACCGCAGTCTGAATATGATCAAATTGAAGTTTCAACTACTCACATTTCATACTTTAAGCTCCCTCTAGCTTGTGAAGTAACATTTGAAACCAACAACATAATATTTGGGAAAATAGTCTGGTCTGAAGTCTGCAATGAAGAAGCATTTCCAAGCATAGTTTCAATTTGAGCCATCACTTGATTAGCAAAGGCTGATAATAGACCTCAGTAGTGCTCTCAATAGAGGTCTCAGCAAGCAGCGAGCAAGTGATGCAATCTCACAACCCTCTTGCTCGCCTGAAAGGAGAAAAATCATTTTACCGTCCTGAATTCTGTCTTTCTTGTCAATTTTCCACCTGACGGCCATTTCCACCCTCCGTACAGTCACACCCAATCCAACACACACTAAAGTAACCTAGCAATTCACATCCACACTCCCCTGTCAAGCGTATGAAACCGACCTCGTAACACCCCGGCCCACCCTTCCTGAATTTCGCTTTCCACCACAGAGAATATCATATGTAGACCTTTCAGCGGCTCACTAGTGAAGACAAATTGCCAGCTTGTATGGGGGGGGGGGGGGGGG
>JAVQJD010037043.1:0-12033 GCA_036023655.1 Nannoperca australis
AGGTGCAGCTGTTGGTGTACAGGGAGAAGAGAAGGGGGGAAAGAACGCAGCCTTGAGGGGAACCGATGCTGATAGTCCGAGAGTCAGAGACATGCACTCCCAGCTTCACATGCTGCTTCCTGTTCGACAGGAAGTCTGTGATCCACCTGCAGGTGGAGGCGGCAGGCGGTAATTAGGATGCTTTAGAACAGCTTTTTTTTCTTCCATAGACTGTGACAGTTTGCAAAGGGATATGAATAATTTTGGACATGCAACTTTTTTGTTCAAAGTTAAATAAAAGCTGAGAAATATTTTTTTCCACAATGATGCCTCTTGTACATCGTCTTATAATCTTCTGTCTTCTTCATTTCCAATCAAGAAAAAACTTGATGGTTGAATAAAAGTAACTTTAAGTCAAAATTTGACAGAGGTATGAATAATTTTGGGCTTGACTGTATATAATATAAAGGCAATCCTAACTCATACTCAAACTTAAGGTTAAGGAGAGATTACCTTCCTACTTATAATAAACCTGTGTTGACTGTTGGTATAAGACGGGATGTTAACTGCAGTCTCTGGGGTTGATATAATGTTGTGTTTACCCAAACATCCTTTATAAAGGTTTTGAAGAATGTGCTGTGCCAGGTACAGCAGAAGTGAGACATGAAGTTGAAATTTGCACGTATATGATGCAAATGCTGTGTCTAGCCAGATGTTTCTGAAATTGGGCAAAAGTAGAGCGTGGACCATTCGCCTTTTGCCAGACTCCTCTCTGCTTCAGTACCGACATTTAAAATGCCCTTACATAATGTGACTGAAATTGGAAATACTTGTGCTTTTGCTTATTTGATTTGTTTGATAGTTGGATTTCTTTGATGGAGGTTTCTTTCTGACGAATAGTTCTTGCGCGAAATTAAGACATTAACTTAGTTGTTACTTTAAATGTTACATGCAAACAGTTTTTGCCCTAAAAATGTGTAACAAGCCTGTATACTTATGAAATCATCACTTTAGTACGTATGTGACCTTTTTTTAGCTCCGTCAAAACAGAAAATACAGACTGAAATTAAACATGCCACAGTCATTTAAAATACAAATAACCCCCTTTTTATCAGGTTATGTTTAATCCAACCATTAATTTAAATCTGATAACCTGGTAGGACCCCAATGAGCAGAATAACAGACAGTAATAAAAAGCTCACAAACAAGTTTATTTCTGTGTGGCGGGAGTCTGGGAAGAGAAAAACCAGGAGTGGTCCGAGACGAGAGGCGAGTCAGAGCCTGGAGCAAGATAGGGGGAAAAAACGTCTCACCGTAGAGGTTCAGGCAGGCGAGGTAGAGGAGGCTGAACGGTGGAGGAGAGGCCAAGCAGGCAGGGCAGGCGGCAAGCAGCGAAGACTGGAGTCCTGGCAGGTGAGATTCTGTAGCACAGGAACCAATCGTTAGACATGCAACAGAGAGAATCACAAGGCGCGTTAACTGGAGCCGTTGTTACCATGCTGGTAGACTGAAAGATCTGGTGATGAGTAGAGAGCCAGGTATAAGAAGGCTGGAGAGGTGATTAGTGGGTATGTCACAGCTGCACAGGTGAGAAGCGAGAGCCACCGCCACACCCAGCCAAGATACTCAGCCGTCTACACACAAACACGGAGAGTGGAGAGGAGAGCAGCCACAACCATGACACCTCCTCAGATTCACTCTGAATGGTTTGTTTAATGATTGACAGCCTGAACAGTGGCTGAGCGTCGGGACTCAGCGCCATGTGGATTTTGTTGTTTGTAATCTGAACAGATGGCATAGTGAGCGCTCCGTGCTGTAGCAGCTAATTGCTCCATTAATTACGTAACTTGAAAAATGTTTATAAAAGGGTCGGAACTTTCAAAGAATATTTGGCAGGTGATTGGATGAACCATCTGTCTATCACATCTGTCACAGGCTAACATCAACCAATCAAGTCAGTGAACCCTATAATGGAGTAGGAGAGCTGAAGTCACTCAAGAGAAGAGCGAAAACATCTTTTCTATCAAAAAAAGCCTCACAAAATACTTAGTTCTGATATAACTGATGCTAAAGCAGCAGCTACGCTAACCTCTTTAGGAGCCACCATTGTTGTTTTTGAACGAACAGTTGCAGCCGTCACACCTAAACCACGCCCGTAGCTGCCAGCAGTTCTTTATAGGACGCTGATTCGTCCAAACCACTGTTGTTCAGCCACAAGCGCATATCTTCTCGAGTTATCTGGTGTGATCAATATGGACCATTCTATTCTTTATAATCTACCCCCTACAAGACAAGTTTAATACGGTTTTAGGGCTCAATATAATCTACAAAATGGAGATGTTGCTGTGTCACTAAATAAGTAAATAATGTGCTGAATGCAGGAAAAGATGCATTACTAGATTCATAATTGATGGTGCAAACTAAATATAATTCATTTTCTGCAAGTAAGATGCAGAAAATGAACATAGCAAACAATTATACTGACAAATAATTGCAAACAAATCAGTTTTCACTATTTAACATTAAAATCATATGCAACACTATCTAAATGATAGAAAAAAACTGTTATCTATTTAAATAAAAAGGTTAACTTACATCTCAGGGCAATTGTTTCTCTAAAGGAAGTGAACAGGAAGAGAAGAGAGCAAGGCTAAGACTCTACACGGAGAGACAGTGAGAGACTCAAACAATAGAAGAGAGTAGAAGAGAGAAGATGTTGGCAGGGTGAAACAAAAGTGGAGGAAGAGAGATGGAAACAGATGGTGTACAACAGAGTGTGAATAAACATGAACACTGTTTCCATTCATTATTTTTCTCTCATCTTTCTGTGAGTATAAACCTGCAGAATATTGACATTCTGCAGCCTCCGTTACGTACTCCACACAGCAAACGTAGCACAAATCAATAGTCAAATGTGCTGCTGAAGGGAAAGTCTTCTTTGCCCCAGATAGATTCATGTCATCGGCATTCACTGAGTGCAAACATTAAGAATTCATAAATTACTGATGTCGTTGCACACTTTGTCGCTCGCTAACATAACAACCACGGGAAAGAGATTTAGTTGGTTAGTTAAGAGTTAATGTCCTACGACATCCTGGTGACCTCGTCTCTGGACACATCAAAGAGCTGCCGGTTTCCTTACATCTATATTCAGAATCAGAATCAGCTTTATTGGCCAGGTATGTGTACATACTAGGAATTTGACTCTGGTATTTTTCTCACTCTCAATATACATACATGCAGTAGACAAACAATGTGCAAGATTAAAGTGCACCTGTTGGTGATACTTGTCATGTCAGCACCAGAGGGGTGTGTGTGTGTGTGTACATATACTGTATATGTAATATTCGAGACTAACCAATACATCGGCCAGGCCGAAATATTATTTTTCAACTGTAAAATGTCCTGCCCGTTCTTGGTCACAATTGTTAAATAAACTAATTTAAAAGAGCCTTATCACACGTTTGAATTTATGTTATGCTTGTGTAAAGAGAGTTAATTGGTCAATATGTCATTATCAAATATCAATGTTGGTATTAACCTCAAAAATCTCTCTATATATAGAATATGAGGAGACTTGCATCTTTTGTCTTTACTGTGTCACTGAGTCATATAAAGTGGGTTGGTGGAGTAAGGGCAGGGCTGTCAGGAGTTGAGGCTATCTCAGTAGCACTTGGCTTTCTAAAGCAACAATCACAGTAGCCCCAGTCTCTGCAAATATTTGTACAGTCTCTGATCAATTGGAATTCATGGGCCCTAGCACAAATCTAGGAATGTGACAGACTTGTAGGACACAGTTAATTTCAGTTCTGGTCTGATTTTACCATGTAGAAATGCCTGGTTGGCCAACAGAAACACTGTGTTAACGTAATGTTTGGAAATCATTTAATATCATTATCACTTCTTTTGTCTAATATTACACTAACTTAGACTACAACCTGCTGCATGGCTCCTGCTCTGCATCGATCTTGTCAGTGTTTATTTAAAACCTGTGACATCACATCCTTTGTCTTGGGTGTGGCCTGCTGTTATTTGACTGAAGGCAAATGTGACCCTCCCTTTACACAATGAACCCCTGGTCGACAATTTCTTCCTGTCATGTCCTCCAGTGAAAACATCACCTGAGCTTCCATACGTACCCTCATAAAAGCACCTATAACACTAATAATTATATAATAGTTTAATAGTTATAGTTATAATAGTTTTTTTATCTACATTACATTGCAGTAGCTGACATATGAATGTTAACAGCCTAAATAGGAAAAGAAAAGTTGCATTTAATCTTTTAATCTATGTGTTCTTGTCTAAAACAAACAACTAAACAACCACAGAAAAACATGAACACGAAAGCAAACATAAGCATCCACCCCCTCGCAAAACCCCATTAGTCCTCCCACCTCCACACATCCTGAGTATAAACAGATATATTACCAAACCAACAAAATGCTATAAGGCACAACAGAAAGTGAGAGAAAAAAAAATGTAAATAAAGATATGGGTGTGGCCCCACCACCAGTCTACAATGGGGTATTGTCAGATAATCATCTATTTCATTTTTTTCTGATATAGTTCTGATTAACCAGTTTACTGACGAAGGCTGTCTCGACCAACTGAGTCATGTAGATCCAAAGCAGAAAAAACGGTATGTGAAGAAATGGTGTAATATTTAATCCGTCGTAACCTGCAGGAAGTCAGTGCTATAATAAACCATAATTATTAAAATATAAAATATGCAAGTTAAAATTAGCTTCCTCATTGCAGGAACATTTCACAGACGATCCTTTAACATCCAAGGCAGGTTGGTCACTTTTTAAGAAGGATAAATTAAATGGTGTCATGTATCTCTCCTCCGCCTTCCAGTGTGTGCTGAGGGAATCATTTATCACAACAAAGTCACATGAAAATATAATGTTGCTGGGCGGTGAAGTCGCTGCCTGCCAGGTCTGAGAGCGAGGCCCAGCGTTAGCAGCTCATCATTAATTCATTTACAGACGTCTCCAGACATGTATTTTCTGTGGCTTTTTGCAATATGAATGTGTTATTGTGTGGTATTTTATTCAAGACAAACCACATGAAAAGGTGTTTGTCCGCCATGTTTACTGTGTGTCCGTGAGACAATGTATTGACCTGAGTGCAATGTAGTTGAGTAAGAATTCAATTGTAGGGATTGATCAAACTTGAAAAATATGACCTTTGCTTTACTCTACTAAGAGATTTTGCTGAAAGATTAAAAAATTGTATATAGTGTTAGTATATTTATTGAAGATAAGGACCTGACTTGCCATCACTAAGAATTTCTATAATTGGCTGGTATTGTGGTGGATTTTTTACTTCAGGAATTGCAGATTTACACAAATCGCAAATTTTTCATTTAAATCTTTATTTGGGAATAGGCGTCCAAATAGACCAAAAGCTGAAGGACAAAATGAGAAGTCTGGTTTAAGACAAAACATTTACAGGTGGTATTTTAAACAAATATCCAGACTTCATCTGTCTTTGGCTGTTCAGTGATTTCAACAATAAAGACTTGTGGCATTCTGGTAATGACGACAGCATTTAAAGCCACTTTATGTATAACTGGAAAATGAAGAGACAGCAGTGCACACCGAACCCAATGGATCTGACCCAGGGACACTGAATAGGTTGAAGTACATTGAGTCTGCGGTCCAAGCTGCTACACTTCAGTATACAAACCCAGCCAATACAAGAACTATACTTATAGTTAATAACTCAGCAGCCTATTTTCTATTTTTTACGACTGAGTAATAAGATTAGGATTTTTTCAGTGGCTTTTGTTGTCTGTTAATAAGCTTTTTATGAGAAAGTAACCAGTGTTGGGAAGGTTACTTTTGAAATGTAATGGGTTACAGATTACTAGTTACCCTGTTTAAAAAATAATAAGTAATGTAACTATTTTGATTACTTTATTAAAGTAATGTAACTTATTACATTTGATTACTTTTTGATTACTTTCCTTTAACAAATGTTTTAAACTGGGCAATAAAGCTGAAAGGTTCTAAAATATACATTTAAACCAGGCAGTGTAAACCTCCCAACAGTTCTCAACACAGATTACTGTCTCTCCCAGTGTAGTCTAACATATTCATGTTGTTATTATTATGAAATAAAGTTATACTCTATATAGAATACGGTTTACACCCAATGATCAACCATGTTAATGTGTGTTTTATATGAAATATAATTTGGAGAAGTCAAATGAGGAGGACTACCGTTAGCTTCTAAGAGTTTCTATCCAGGCGTTTATAAATGGAGGTGCGGCTCTGCTAAAGGCGTCTGTTAGCTAGCTCCTAGCTAGCAATAAATATATAATTAATGGAGATTAAACCTAAATGTACAGCTACTAGACGGACAGCGAGCTAAATATAGAGCTACATGACATGGTGAGACGAGAGGTCGGCCTAGGATACTTTATTTTGTGACTGACTGCGGAACTTACAGGAACTGACCTGTAGATGTTTCCTCAGGTTTGACATCGAGCATTTTGATGTTGACAGCATTTTCACTGCTGGTAAACTAACTTTACACTGTACAGTAATGTTAGAGCCTGTTTCTGTTGTCATGAGGAAAGTATTTTTGAATCTCCAGCACTGAAAGGCATTGCTGTCGGGACAAATGAATAAAATGATCAATCCTTTTACCGAAAGAATATATTTGGATGTAACTCCTTTGTAATCACCAACATTTTGATTAGTAACTGTAACTGTAACTGTCATTTGACAGCTCTGTTGGGCTTTTTTGTTGTGAGGCAACCACATCCGCAGATGTCTGCAAATGACTTTGCTTTTTATTTCTGATATGCATTCTTTGCTTGCCACTGGAATAAACTAGTTTATGCATATGTACAAATCCTATAGGTTGTAAAGGGGGTGCAATTTCCTAAATAATTAGTGACAGGGCAGGCCTACTGCACTTTATCCAAGTTTGATTTATCTCCTTGTCCTTGCTTTGAAGCATCAGTGTTCTCTTTGTACTGTACACAGTGAGAGAGCACACACGTCTGTGTAACACAGTGGGTCAATGAGTGGTTGCCATGATAATACATGTATAATTGTTGATGTTGGCAGTTGATGCTGCAGGCCCATTTGATGTGGGAGACATGTTTGTGACTTAAGGGATACACATACAAGCACAGGGTTGATTGCTGAAGTAATTGAAAGGCAGATGACAGTTTTCATTATTTGTGCTTGGAGCCTTTGTGATGGTTGTGTATATTGTGGTGGCGCCATATAAATCATGTAACAATTGGCTGGTAATCACCACAGTTGTTAGCATGTTGGGGTTGTGTATTTAGATTTTTAACAGTACAGAAATTGACACAAAGTGCACTTCATGCAATAGAAATGAATTATGTAACCATGTTAGCGTGTGCTTTGTGTATTCTGTTTTTTATTAATAGTAGTTGACTTTAGGGCAGGCTGGAATCAAGTAATGAGCATTTGATGTGCACTAGGAATTTTTCATATATTCACCCAAAGCCTCTGCTGAGACAATTACTCAGTCGATATGAGAGTCAGACTGTGAGTTGGTGTCGACTTGCGGAGGATCTAATGGTGAGGTCCCTGACAGAAATTTCACTTACAGCAGATCTTGCTCCAAAAAACAGCTCCCTTATTATCAACGCTTGCTTTCATTTACCAGCCTGCAACTCTCCCACTGTTAAAAATGTATTTATTGCTTTGCAGTGGCTGAAAATTGTCTAAATTTGATGAGAATTAAAATGCACGCTCAATCTTCCATGCGTCTGTCATCTGGGAGCTATCAACACAACGTCAATTAGGAGGAATGACACGCGAAGGCATAATTTATAATCGAAAAAATAATCACAAAATATTCAGCCCTAGGGAGATCTGCAACACAATTTGGTTGTGCCACAGATCCTTCATCCTGCTCTCCTGCCTGTCACTCCCGGTGTTCCCACTCACATCTGGGAGCTATCACAGGCTAATTAGCAGCTAATCAATGTTTAATTAAAATGGGGTTGTTAATTAGAATCACTGGTGGCGGGGTTTGGGACCTTTTTTTCCCCCTCTGACACCTCAGGTGTAAGAATATGGGGCGGCTCTCAAGGAACACAGAGATCTGCCAAACTGTAACTTTGGTAACTTCAGAAAGAGAGTTTGCAAAGCCATTAAAAGCTAAATTGAATTGAAACTCTCACATCAAGTTGACAAGTGAGGAACTATACAGCCAATGTTTTCAATCCCTGAGGTATCATCGCCTTCTGTTGTATTCATGGATGAGGGACCTGACCTCAGGCTTTGTTTGAGATGTGATGTGTGTGCTCTGTGTAAGATAGAGAATAGAGCAGAGGCTTAATCTCAGTGTAAGACAATATACTATAAATGACCTTATAGAGGAGATATTTTCTTCTGGGTGCAGTTAATCCATACTTGTATACCATGACGGATGGCCTTTTGACTTGTTTTTAGTGTCTTTGATTGAATACCAGCCTCTACTGTCTTGTTTCCAGTAGAACAAATGAGTTTCGGTGTGAGTAGCCACCAGCGCTGGGGCTGCTCCTTCAAAATGAGCAGGGAGTAAACGGAAGTTTGGTGAGAGAGGGAAAGGGAAGAGGTTTTGAAGTGTCACACGAATAGAGCAGCGTATGTATGTATATATGTGTGTGTGTGTGTGTGTTTGTGGAACTGAGAGGGGATTCATTCGTCCCCTGGCCATGCTAAGAAGCTGTATTTTTAAGCTAAAGCTAATTAGAAACAAAGTACAACAGGACTCTCTTAAGAAAAATATCCCTTTTATTGCAGCCAGTGATTAACAATGACCTTTAGCTGAGGAAGAAAAGTGCTTAAGCTGAGAAGAAGGCAGAGAGAGAGGGGGAGAGAAAAATGACAGAGGGAGGAGCGACAGATCACAGTAATTAATGTCTATGGGAGACCTTAAGGCATTATGCAAATAAAAGATGAATTCCAAACGTTAAACTCACCACACGGGATCATGTACTGTATGCATGCACACACACACTTGGTCTAATATACACACACTTTTTAGTCTTCGATGGAGTATGCACAATCAGTGCTGTACCTCCGTCCCTGATCCTTATCTTACACGTTATCCTGGGTCCTAACTTAAACTGGTTACAACTTTTACTCTGGATGTCCAGCACATGTGGTGGTGTCATGTTCCAGTTGCATCATGTTGACAAGTTGATCGAGGTTCAGCGGAGCTTTAGCAGACACATTTATGATATTGTTTACAATTGTTTTGCTGACATTTTCTTGGGTTTAATATTTATTATATCTAACTTCACAAAAAAAGCAAAACAAGGACAAACACTGTCACAACCTACATAAGCACATTCTTCAGTGGATGTCACTGTATTCCACAGGCTGTTGTGTGTGGAGGTAGCTCTGCTGTGACAGCAACATGAGTGTTGATTGTTGTGTATGAAGTTGAGGCCCGGCCCGACACGCAGCATAGCTCGGCCAAGCCTAGCGTGAAGAGGACTGCAGAGGAAGCAGATTGACTGTGGCAGCTGGGCTAACTTTAAGGGCTAGTCTGTGTGACACTGCGGGGGACAGAGAGGACACTAAGAAATCATTATTTTTGGCTTTTCCTCGGCTCATGGCTCACAGACATGATTCATAAAGCGGGGGCTGAACACGGCTTTATAGTTTTTCATTTGAGTCTTCTATCCCTTTCTCAGAATCTTCCCTTTCTCAGAAAAACACCCTGCAAGAATATAGTGATAATATTTCTACTCTTTCATTGATTAATATGGTAATAGTGATATGTCATCCAGTTCAGGAAAGCTTCATATATGGCGAAACAGCCAGTGTCTGGTGGATCTTCTGTCCTCTGCCATACAGAAAGAGATGAAAATGTATATTGTCTATAATTTTACAAGGAACACTGTATGGGTGCCATGTCTGTAGCTTTAGCAATAATAAATGAGTATGAGTAAATGAGTGAATGAGTAAATAAATGTCCAGTTACCATATGTTTGGATACCACCCACACCCGTGCATCAAATTGTAAAAATGGTCAGATTTTTTTAAGCTGACCATTTTACCTGAAATCTCCTTTTACAATTCTCCCTTTTCCACCTAAATTTGCATAACTAGACCCTCTATTTTCCTAGAAATGTTTTTTTAAGACTTACTGCATCAAAATTAAAATTGACAAACAGTATACTGTACATTTGCATAGAAACAGCATATAGAGAACAGTTTCTCATTTTCATTTATTTTAGGAAAACTGCATATGTTACCAAATATAAGCACGCAAATGTCCTTTGCCACAACAGTTTTTGCATAACTCCAACCTATAATACCAGAACTTTACAAAAAATCTCACCATGTCACCACAATTTGAATAATACACACACCCCCTGTTCCTAGTATGAGTGCCTTTGTGGCAGTATGAAAATGATCTATATCATATTGTTGCATTGACAACTCCTGTATTACAAATATTTGCATATGGGAATTTTTTGCATTTAAATGTATTTTGTTGCCCACACTTGCCTAAAACTATTTTGTTAACATTGCATAATAAGTGAGAGAAGAAGGAACTGATTGAGCATTCCCTCAGGACAGGAGATGTATTTGGAGGCCTCTGGATTTCTGTCTTTCAGCAGTGGGCAAACACGAGACCCAGGGAATGAAGAACCATGGTTCAGGCAGAAGAGAGGAACCTGAAGGAGGGAGGAAGGGCTCCCAAGCTGGGGTCTCAAGGAGCCTGGGCAAGGTGGACCAACCTGTGGAAGCTGGACCCATTGTGCATAAGTTTTCTGCTAAGAGCAGTCTACGACACCCTCCCGACCCCAGTGAACCTGCACAGGTGGGTGATGACAGAGGAGGGCACTGCGGCACACGTACTGTCAAATTGCAAGACATGACTTACCCAAAGGAAGTACAAATGTCACCATGACAAAGTACTCTTGATCCTCACACCTTGAAGCACAAAAGGCAGAAGAAATACCAGGTCAAAGAAAAACCATTCCACATCATCAGCTTCATCAAAGGAAGGAGAAAAGTCTTGAGCCCAGGCAGGCAGTAAGCTGGTCAAAGACTGCGGGGACAAAAAGCTAGCAGACCTGGTTGTTCCCAGTGGAGGTGGGCTGTAGGGTATTCCCTGCACAATCGGTGTAGAGTGGGCAGGAAAAAGAGGCAGCGGGTAGGAGGAGAGGTGGCAGAAAGAGCTTCCTGTTTACTCTGGCATAAAGTTGAAGTTGAAGTTTTGCTTTATTGTCAATTCTGCAGCATGTACAGGACATACAGAGGACTTAAATATTGTTACTCTCAATCCCTCGGCACAAAAACCACAGAATACACAACTAAATATAACCAATATAAAATATTCTAATATAGTCACCTAAAGAACATACAATAAATAAACCTGGTATAAAGACCTGGCATAAATAGACATTCTTGCACTACACAATGGCAGACACTGTAAATAAAAAAAACAGCAAAATACAATCAGCTTATTGGGGGTTAAGGGGAATGGGAATGCGTGCTTGTACACACACAAAGGTTTGAAGAGGCTCTGTGACCGGTGGGTGGGGTCCGTTGCAATGCAGATGGCTTTTCGGGAGAGGCATTTGCTGTGAATGTCTTGGAAGGAGGGGAGAGAGGCACCAACAATCTTCTCAGCTGCTCTCACAATGCTCTGGAGGCTCTTCCGACAGGAGGCGGTGCAGAGGAGCATGCTGGGGGCGCACTCTCCTGAAGTCCACAACAATCTCCTTCGTCTTCTCGACGTTCAGAGAGATTGTTGTGTCTGCACCACGAGGCCAGGCGGCTCACCTCACTCCTTGTCTACAACAGCCAATTGTATATATGTTTATGTATATATGTGTGTGTGTGTGTGTGTGTGTATGTGTGTATGTATGTATATATGTGTATATGTATGTATATATGTGTATATGTATGTATGTATGTATATATGTGTATATATATGTATGTATGTATATATGTGTATGTATATGTATGTATGTGTATATGTGTGTATATATATGTATGTATGTGTATATATGTATGTATGTGTATATGTGTATATGTATGTATGTATGTA
>JAVQJD010037047.1:0-14265 GCA_036023655.1 Nannoperca australis
TAATTACTTTATATACAGTTAGCTAGTTTAAGTATTTTATACACAGTTAGCTAGTTTAACTACTTTATATACAGTTAGCTAGTTTTAACTTCACTATATACAGTTAGCTAGTTTTAACTACTTTATATACAGTTAGCTAGTTTTAACTACTTTATATACAGTTAGCTAGCTTAACTACTTGATATATTTAGATTTTCTCAAATGATTTGCTTTGTTGTGAAATATTGGATCATTTTACATCTTTGGGCCTAAAACACCTGCTAACAACTCACAGACATCTGACACATGATAAAGAGTCCCACTAATTTCTTGTAAGAGCTCACAAGACTGTAAAGTAACCAGTAACTATAACTGTCAAATAAGTGTAGCATAAAATAGAAATACACAAATGTACTCTCCACCACAGCCATCTGCATGAACAGACACTAAACTGGGCAGAGTGACCCTTTAAGCCCCAGGTTGCAGGACTTTGAGGCCACATAGTCGCTGTTTGTTTAAGAGCTGTGACAGAGCAGTGGATTAAAACGCTATTTCTGGAGCCACAGCTGTTCCTAACGTCTTCATTATGGAGGGGCGGGGGGATGACAGCAGCTCGTCTTGAAAGAAAAGACGTCTGACAACCACTGCAGGCATCCCAAAACACATGGCTGGCTTAGAAACAAATGGCCATCATCTGTAAACCAATAACAGGCGAGGGGGTATCTCCAGGGCTGACAATGTATTTTAGGACACTTGAAACTCGGAGGGCACAACAACACGTTGCTGTGGAGACTAAATAATATCTGCAGGGTTAAATTTGGGCTCTGATTTTGTCCTAAGTAAGTGTCTGCGTGTGAATGTTACGAGTAGGATTGTCTCTTGAGGCCGGGTGGAAAGGTTCGCAGCAACCCAACACCACAGAACATCCCTCGGACGAAGACATAAATAATAACTCGCTGTCGGGCTGACCTCGGATGCATGTACCGTTCATACTGTAGGAAGGTACTAAAGCATTTAAATCAAATGCAGAAAGGAGGATTTAAATGGAGAAAAATAAAGATATCTAAAATAAAACCTGTTGTTCGGAACTGTAAAATAATGGAAAACAATCTAAGCCAACAAATGAAACTAAGTCTTGCAAACTCCTCTATTGTAGGAAGCTTGGTTTTAAAATAGATTCAAATAAAGCTTTATTCATATTCAAACACATTTACGCTTCACATTTGGTGGCCAGGGATTAAACTGGAGCCTGAGACTGAGGTTCAGACCAGGTTTCCTTCCAAAGACTGAAAACTTGAATTAATTGTCTCTAATTCTCTGAAATATTCAGTGAAAACTAATGAATTCATGTATCGTTTATATCCATATAATCTAAAGCTCTACTTTAAAGAGAAAACGTGTTGAGGACAGTAAAATTACGGAAACCGAAACCAAATGTTTGTACAAGATGAAATAAATCCTGCTAAATGTGAAGGGAGGGGATGGAAGTGTGAAGTGAAGACGGACTCTGAGGTTGGCAGCTGCAGCAGATGAGACCAGGTTTTCCTCCGAAGTCCTCGGTGCTGACAGGAGGATCAACACCGGCGGATCCACTTTCACGTTCATGCCTTGTAGTGGTGTTGCCTTTCAGGGCGCCGCGTCACCACACCATACATCACCATTCAGCAGACCCAGCACACGTTCCTAAAAACTCCTCCTTTAACCTTGGAAACTCCAGAAGAACCAACTCAGGACTCACAGATACGAGTTGTGATAATGACAGAAACTTAAAACGTTCCACATTTTCTGTAAAATGTCACCTTTCAGGTCACTTAAAGTGATCTAATGCCAATTAAACTTTAACTAATGCCAATTAAACTTTTGTAAATTGCTAAACCCTGTTGTAAATTTCCAAAAGCGTCAAATAACCACAAAGCATTTTAGTGCCAACGCCAGCCAGTCACACTCGACCGAGTCTCCTGACCACGTGAGCAAGAGCTCTGAGACCGACTCAGAAACCTTCAAACAAAACACGAGTTCCCAACGACCGCACCGACAGGATGGTGTCGTTACATCTGCCGTCGTGCAAAGAATCTGCATCTGCATCTGAAACAGCATCGAACTGGCAGAGAAACCTTAAACTTACTTTAAGCGAGCAGAGTTGTCAGCTTGTTAGAGTCCCAGAGACGCAGACCGAGTCCCAGGCAGACCGAGTGTTAACAAGGTATATATTGCAATGTGTGATAGCCCTCTAAATCCTCCACTTTCTCTTTATGGAGGTGGATTACTGGTCAAACCAATGAGCTGGCAAGGTCATGAAATACAGTACAGTGTCATCTGCCCTCTTCCTCGCCTCGCCTCATTATAAATAACCCGCCCTTTAAGATTGTTATCTGTATTATCTTGTGCCGTCGAGTTTGTGACGGACAGAATGGGAGAAGTGATTACATTTCGTAAATCAACAGTCAGTTTATAAAGAGAGAGACACCATTTAGAGGTTCGATGGGACAGAAAAACTCTATGCTGAAAAAAGACACAGCAAAGACGTATTAATACACTACAAGTCCATAAGTTCATTTACGGAAAATTAACTGCAGATCAAATGATTTTCAAAAAGCCTTTTTAGCCTTTTTTTAGTCTCAGTTTTTTATCAACTTGAAGAAACACTGTTAATGAACGTACTTGCAGAGCTCAATATAACGGTAAATGTTTACTGACGATGTATTTTCCCCACAGTATCTGCTCTTATCGGACTCCGTGTGTTACATATTTATATACAAAATATTTTATGGTGTGTTCAGGCACTCGGTTAAAGTGCAGAAAAGATGGTGGTCGTGGTTAAATAAAATAAAAAAGTCAACTGTGACTTGAAGCACGAGACACAACGTGTTTACCTCATTAACATTTAACCACAATCTTGCCCTGACCTTCAAGGACGGGTTTATAATCTTAAACCAGTAGTCAGTACAAACACAGGGACAGGTTACGCTCCCTGTAACAACTCCTCCTGTTTGCACTGATGATAAGATATTCATTCATAATGTCGTCATTCTGTGTACAAACCTTATCTAAAACTATCTAAAATTAGGCTTCAGCCATCTGAATTAAACGCTTTTTAGTACAAAACCCCCTCTTTTTTGTTGATATCCCTCCACTGCTGCCCAACAGGGAAACACAATGAAGGAATTGTATCCCCAAAAAAGACTTTAACTTTGGAAGACACCAGCTTGAGTGGAACTCGAGCTGCTGAAGCTTCGTACTCTTCAGATTAACTTGATTGGAGAGTTTGATGTGTACATGAAAACAGTATTGCATTCGCTCTTATCTTTACTTTGGATTACGGCTCGTGTGTTTGATGAAGAGGCTGAAAGGAGTTGAACTCACATTGTGTTGTTGCAGAGCAGAGACGATGCCAGACACCTTCAATTCAAAAAGAAAACTGTGAGACGGCTGCTCAAAATCATAGAAATCTATAAAGTTCATGAATTTGACGTAGCGCAAAAACATGCATGCTAACAGTGTATGTCACCCTCCTGTTAAGCTTCTAAAAGCAGTGTGTAAGTGTAATGAATGGTTTATTATGTAGTAGTGAGCAAATATCAGGACGTTAGTGTTTATTAATGTACAGCATGTGCCTGTTTAACTATTTTGTAATTTATTATCTGTACGTATACATATATAAACATCAGCTTCCACTTATGATATATGTGTGTCCACCGGAGTCAAAGCCGTTGACATATGAATAAATGCTTATATCTGCTTTGTATACAAGTTATAAACCATTTGTCAAATGTTTATATACCTATAAATGCAGAATGTGTGTGTGTGTAAAGTAAAGTGACGTGTTGCCACATAAACATTTAAGGCAAATGGTTAAACTCAAACATAAAATACACTGACCTCAGATCTGTTTCTGTGATTGAGTGTTTCCGTCGGACCATAAAATGAGAGCTTTGACTTCATCAGCGGCGTGTTGAAGAGAGATTAAAGCTTCGTTCAGTCTGTCCGACGCCACTCGACACTTTGCACGTCATAAAACAGCAACGACCAAGAAACGAGAGTCAGTCTGAAGCGCCTTCTTAACATTCCCACAACCTCAAGAGACACTGCAGCCATTCCGTATTTGTCCTCATCTTCAATGTTCACTGTTGGGTAATTCTGGGTCATTGGGGCTGGGATAGCATGTAAACCACACATATGTACCTACTTAGATTAAACATTATTATTATTGTTTGTTTTTACATTTTATAACCTCGCATGTATTTGGTTTATCAGTTTGAATTCACAAGATGCAGTTTACATTTGTGCCATCGAATGACGACAATACACAAAAGTTCCCAAACTTATATCGTGAGATGCTACGTTGGCATTTTATTTAATATTATTTAGTAATTATTCTCAAACACGACTGGTCGTCTAATTAAGGACATAATGACAAGCCTCCAAAGTGAAGTGATGCTCAGCTCTCAGTCTCCATTTTAGCTTCTAGCTAACGTTAGCTTCACGTTAGCTTCACAGATTGGAAACTGAGCTACCAACCTGATAAAATGTAAATATTGATGTAAAATGCTTGAAATTTAACTGGGAGATTCAAAATACTCTGAATTCTCTTCTAGCAAGAGCTGTTGTCAATATGCTCAAATGCTACCTGTTAGCACCGGTGGCTAACGGATGTTACCCAGACATTTGTCTCTCAGGCCGTGTCCTTGGTGTCAACTTGTGTTGTACAGTTCAGAGCATTATTAGCTTTTCCTCTTCCTCGTTTCTATTGGTCACGCAGGTGTTCGTCACAACAACGCCGCCCACAAGCTTGGAGCTGTGCTACTGGAAATGATGGGTTTCAGTCACGTTATGTCTGATAAGGCCTTTATGAATCATAACTTTGACATTTGCCTTGTGTTTTATGGAGGATAAACATCAGTTTGGTGTTTATGCGTTCTGTGGACAGACGGGTCCAGGACGTGTTAGCTTAGCACAACGGTTAAAGGTGTCTTAGCTGGCTTGCTAACGTTAGCCACAGGGAGGTCTACGTTAAGGAGGATGACTTTTCTCTCATAATCTTTCGGTTTTATGTTTTTATACAGGTTTTACAACAAATGTGTGCAGATCCAAGTAGGTTTGACAAAACAGCTCCTTCCGCAGGTGTCGCTTGTTTATTCGATCCAAGTTTCTACAGCTTTATAAATGCTTTTCTGGTGAAGACAGAGACTAATAATACCACAGATCTATCGAGAGCAGGCGCAGTTTTAAAGATAAGACATTGAGTTAAGCCTCGGCCTCAAACATCTTCTTCCTCCCGTCCATGCCAGATTTGTCTTCAATGTTTTTACGCCAGTCACCAACGTCACGAAGTTCCTTATCCTGAAACACCGAGACGACCAAGAATCAGAGGTGGTTTCATCAAACTTCCTCTTTAAATCTGAAGTTTTACATAAAGATCTGAGTCTGGTAATCTGACTTAGTTTAACAAGTTTTGACAACTGTCAGTGAAGGTTGGTGGAGCAAAAATATAGATTTACTAAAGTGTATTGATTGTGTTTGTTGTGAGTGGGAGTGACTCAAAATTCAAATGTACAGGCATGAAAACAGGTTGCTATTGTGTTTACATCTCTACATTATGTAGCATCTAAAAGATGTTTCTGAGATTTAATACGATTTGTACCAAAGGTGTCTGTAATCTGTCACACTATTGGACGATGATAGAAGTGACTTCTTAAACAATTCATCTTATCGGGATGATCAAAAGTTTCTATAGAAAATGGTCATCGTCTTATGGGCACTTTCGTGTCCGCTGACTCGTAAAACTGACCAGCTGCTTCTTTCAAGAAAGGTGTTTCCAAACAGGTTCATCCGGTTCCTCACCTCCTCTTTGACCTCCTTCTTGACCTGCTTCAGGTTGGCCCTCAGGTCCATGTTGACCGTGTGTTTGGAGCCCAGCAGAGCCTTCAGCATGGCGTCGGCGGACATACGCACTTTCCTCAGGACGGGCTTCTTGAACTTGCCCATCAGGTCCTGAACTTTGATCCTCAGGTCGTCAATCTGGAAAGCAAAGAGGGAAAATGAAGTCCGGATTTACTAGAAACAGCTTCAGCACGCTACTGAAAGAGATATTTACAACCAGGTGCAGCCAAGCAAAGAATAAAGACACTGAATACTGAACATCGCAGGGTTCCTCGACCTTCTTTGGACCATGATGATGCTTTTAGATCCCAAAATTAGAGACCAGTTATTTTACACTGCAAATGAACTGAAGGAAAAATCTCCCTTTATTGAACTTAGCAGCTAAAAATTTAGCTAAAAGTGACTTTTGTTCTGAAGAAGTGATTCAAATATAAAGGGTTCACCCTCTGGGGAGCAGAATTGCATTTCAACCACTGATGGTTCTGCAGAGGTTAAATCATAATATCACATAAGCTACCTCCTTGTTGGATTTATTGACTTTCATCTCCAGGTTGTATCGATCCTCATCGATCACGTCGATCTTGTGGTGGATCTCTCTGCACAGGTCCTGAACACCAAACATCAGCAATTTGTCACAAAATCAACGAGTTAAATTCCACAAAATCCATTGATTCTGACATTTTATAAGACAAAGGATCAGAAAGTGAAAACACTGCATGTAAAATACAGTAAGATCTGCAGCGTGAACCCTTCGTTGTGCATCACCTTGAGGTGACGTTACCTGCAGCTCCTGCATGCTCCTGGGCATAGACACCGGAGGACAGTTCTCAGCCATGTACCTCGTCCTCTCCTCCTCTCGCTCCACCTCTTCGTCCTCCAGTAAACCTTTGGCGATGGACAGCATCAAACTCTGCCAGACAACAGACACAGTTTCACTTCACTCTGTTTGTTGCTGTAGTCACGACTGAAACGTATGTGAAGAGAGTTTTGCTTTGCTTTATACAACACAGTCAACGTTTTCAAGGAATCTCTCACCTTCAGGTGATGCTTGCGACTTGAAGTCATCTTTTTCCTGAAGAATTTGAGAAAACATCAATTTGTTACGACGTATTTTATATTCATGACTAACACAACATGCAAAGAAAGGTGACTTGATTCTAGAGAAATCCTGAAATCAATATATTTTTATTGCAAACCTCTCTGTTCTTTGGACATATATTGCAAAGTATTTTGGGAGGTTTTAGGACTCAATAACAGAACAAAAGGATGATAAGATTTATTTTCCTTCTGTGGAGAGTCCTGTTTTAATACAATATCCGGTTCTACCAATAAGATAATAAAGAGTAGTTCTTTATGATTAAAAAGTCCAGAATACATGAACGAGAGCAGAGTTACTCACTCCGACATCTTGGCGTTCGTTTAGCTTCAGAGTCTGCAGAAAAACACAATTTTCCATTTGGAAATGATGAAAGATGAAACACAAGTTTTCATTATTAATAACAAAAGTATCTCAGGAACATACGAAAGTCATAAAGTGTGTGTCGAGCAGCTACACAACACAAACAGAGGGGGACACGTCCGGGACCGGGTTAACGTATGGTCGGGCTTTCTGGATTAATAACTCCACTCAGAGGGAACGTGACACCAGCTGGGAGCATCAGTGGTCTGCCTCAAGGGAAAACCTCGTCTAAATTAGGACAAGGATCTGGGGTCCAGTTGTCCCCCCTGGGCATCCCTCTCATGAAAGGTCCGTCTTCTGGAAGATTATCAGGAGACACCCGATACCGCCTCTGTTGGTACAAACATCTCTGACGTGACTGAGAGGACGCCGTCTTCTCTGAAAATAGAGGCTGTGCAGAACAATCCGGATCAACAATCACTGCAACCCGAACGGAGAACAGACAACGGCAGGTTCTCCGGTCCAGTTCAGCCAGAATCTCTCAAAGACATCATAACGAGGACATACAGATATGAAGAGCTGGTTAAAACCATTTTTAGTCCTGATCCCGATCAGAGTCCGACTTTAACATTTAATATCTGCCAACAACAATATTGAGTCTCATCCAATATTTCCCTTACAACTCTGAGTGGATGTAGATTTTATTTAGAGAATAAAGAACAAAGAAAGGATCAGAAATGGATCTGATCCATCAAAAAGTTACAGATCGACTTGAGACCGAGTTAAACCGCATCGGTTAAACTGGTTAAGAAGCACAATTACAGGATTTAAAGAAACATTCCCTGATGTTTGTTACAGTAGAAAACCTGCAAATCCCATAAATTCCCTGATCAACACTGATCCAAGTCCTCGATGGACTTTCAGAACATAAACAATGACATTTGGGGGCAATGTGACAAAATCAGTGTGTGTCTATTTAAAATATAGGTGGACTGTTAGATTTATATTTTGTAATCTCTGTCAGTCTTTTATTATATACAGTTGCTTAAAAGTGATGTAACTTACTTTGAAATAATCAAATTAGAGTATAAAATAATTCTTAATGCTTTTAAATGTTAATCACATAATCAATAAAAACATGTAAAGTGTAAACATTTTATGTAGCTTTTGCAACTATTTAACTTTTAAACAACTTAAAGAAGAGTATCATCAGCATAATCTTTGACATACGGTAAAACTGGTGACATTTGCTTCATAACTTTTCAATATGTAAAATAATCTATATAATAAACATAATAACCTTTTTATGTTAGCACACTGAAAAACACCAGTAAGTCTTAAGTTTACTGAAATTCTGCATGACCTCTGCCCTTTTATTAAATATCAAATATCAGTCAGGCGCAGTTGTTCCTGTCGTCACCACAGCCGCAGCGTCAACAGCCAACAAATAGCACTTTCTTCACAGTAATGCATCTCACAGTTCGTCACATCAACACGCCTAAAAATGCCTATGATGGTCTAAGAAAACTGAATTCTGGGAACATTACGGTCTGAAATGTCAGTCTTCAGTCAAACACAGGTTTTTCCATCAGCACCTCAAACTGTGGAAAAGGTTCAAGGCTCCTTAAAACTTTGTTTGTAGAAAAATGATGACATGACTTTTGTTTTATCACAAGTTGCATCTCACCTGGAGCTCACGTAACGAAATCTACATAAAAACCATGTGTGTATTTGTAAAGAAACTGTATGTTTGACCTGCAAACTGCTGTCAGATGAACCATCAGCTCGAGCTCTGACACAGAGATAAACACTGGGACTATCACTTTCCAACTCTAGGGTCCATTTACAGCAACACACCTCATCCCACTGCACTTCACACCTGCAGCACCGACCGCTTCACCCCCAAAATCAACAATATCAACACGCAAACTCCTCCATCACCCTGCGGCAACAGTTTCCAATGAGCTGGTTTGTTTAACCGACTCATCAATGAGTCTAAACATCCAAAACAACATATTTGTTTGTTGTTCAAAGAAACCCCCCCCAAAAAACAATGAACTGTGTGACGACAGAGACACAAAGGTTGTACATGAATCAAACTTGTGCAAATCAGCAGCAGCAGCAAAGAGAAGAGAGATTTCTCACCGTTCAGTTGAAGACGGAAACAGAACGCAGCGACAGATTTGGGAAGCGGCTCAGTTTGGGCATTATAACTTGGTATATATTGCATTCCCTGAAGGCAGAGGAAACCCCATCTTTCTCTTTAAGGAAGTCAATTTTCTCACAGACCAATGGGCTCACCAGCACCTGAAATATATCCGAGCCCCCCCCCCCCCCAAGCCCAAACATCTCCTCCCTATCTGAGCATTATAAATAACCCCTTCCTTCTAGATTGTTTCAATGATTGCATTATTTCCCGCCGACCCCCCCGAAAAGGAAGCTGGAGGTGAAACCCGGGAGAAGTCGAGCGGAGAAAGGAGGCAAATGTGGTCTCGACCAACAGATTATCATCACATAGGAACTCTGCGAGTATGAAACAGGGCTGAGCTGAGGGGGGGCATTAAAAGTCAAGAGTGGAGTTTCAAGACGGTCATTTCAAACACGCTAAGTGGACGCTATTAAGAAGCTGTTGACAGGTCGGTGGGAGGAGGGAAGGAACCGAGACCAGAGAGAAAGAATAACAGGAAAAGGGCAGAACTGCGACGATAAAGAGACGTATCTGATTAAATGATATTTCATTTGGACACTGAATTATTTCACGGTTTAGTTTAGTGACAGCAGAAAGGCCTCTCGGAAGACATTTACATAAACATATTGGCTGGAGGACGTTTGGCTCAAACATCCCTCTGGGACCAGAGACGTAGACGTGATAGAGTCATAGTGATTGTAATAAATCAGTAGTTGTTGGTTTTAGTTATGCTAACAGCTAGCCTAATTTGAAGTTGCACAAATAATGCAGGCAGTCGACATCAGTAACAACAATGTTTAAATGTTTTAATTAAGAACAAGATAATAAAAGCTTTTCTGCATCACTGACGGATGTAAAAGCAGAAAAGCTTTTGCTCTGGTGTTTCTCTATGAGGGGGGGGGGCAGTCATGGCTGCTGGTGACGGACAAACTGCAGCATGTGAAGCCACAAACGAACCGGAGACCCTGAAACCCACGAGCCCCACAATTACAGCTCAATCGTCTTTAACAGGAGTCGGAATAGTTTTGATCAGCTGCTGCTTGAACCGGCAGTCTGTTGCTGCTAGCACATAGCATACACGTTAGCTAGCACGTTTGCAATGGTAGCTAATGTGTTTAGCTAATTCGTTAGGTGTCTAGAAGACGGATGCTGGAGTATCATGGCTTCTGCTTGGGTTAGAGTTTGGCCACAGGGTTATGGCTTTCTTTTTACGATTTCGGCTTTTGTTTTACGATGTCAGGTTTTTTTATGACCCCATTTTTTTTCAACAATGTCAAATTTATGTTTTTCCACACAGAACCGGGCTGGGTTACATTTAACTAATGTTACGCTGGTCTGGAAGAGGTCCGCTGGAACGAGCGCTAACCTTTGCTAACACACGACAGCTAGCTAACATTAGCTGATATCCATGGTTGAACGAGAGCAAACAGCGGCAGAGACAGACAGACAGCTGAACTCCCAAACTGCAGCTGAGTTACAAATGTTCAGTAGTTATAATGTACAGTGTGGATATACTTGGTCTCTGCAAACGCATCTATCGGCACTTTTTCCTGCTTTGTACTTTAAGTGCAGGATTAAATTGGAAAGTCAACACCAAAACAACTGTCAAGTACATCCTCTTTAATTTTTTAACAGTACAAATTATATCTGACTTAAGAAACATGACATGAGAAACACATCGCTTCACATTTCTGAATATCATTCATTGAGAACATTCTGGGCCACTGAGAAATCACCTGAGAGAACGAGTTAGAAAACCTATTCAGTTTGATATGACGACTTTGACTTGGAGCATTTACAACAAGGGATAAACCAAAATATACTACAGTGCCTCGTTAAAACATCCGTCGAGAGATAGATCCTCCTCACCACCTGCATTAATGTAAAACACCAGTACTGTACACTAATGACTAGCAAATATATTACAGCAAGGATCACTTTACACAAATGTTTATGTTCATACTTTTGTTGCTCAAAAGAAAACATCCCAAAAAATATTCAACATTTTACGACCCTATCGGGAGAAGTTAAAGTCATACAAAGTGTGCAAATGTCACCATACGGTCACAAGACGAGTCCAAATGAAGGCACCATACTCTTTAGCTTCCACTCCTACCACGCTGCCAACCTATTCACTGAAGGTGCCCGTGAATTTAAACAACCTCAGAATAAAACTAAAATGTAATAAGAAATGACTGATGTCCTTTTTAGAAATAAAATGAGTATTTGGATGATTGGTCTTTGCTTGGTAACAAACTTTAAAGAACTAAAATGGTTGAAACAGCGAGCTAATGTGTCTGAGAGACAAACCGTAAGTGAACCGTTACTTTAGAGCAGAAGTGCGTCGACTAAACTTTAATAAATGTCTTATAAAAGCTTTAAAAGTTTTATATGAGAGACTTCATTGATTGAATGGGACATAAACCGTGTAGTTAATCAGAACCAAAATCCCAACCACTAAACTGGACCATTAGCAAACTGTTAGCTACCGTTAGCTAGCTAGCACCAGTCTTCACTAGCTAACGTATGCAGAGCAGAAGCGTGTTTATTAAACTCATTTGGTAAAAAAAAAATCAAACCGTGGCTAATATTCATGTTTTGATGACAACTTCCGTGTTGAGGTTTTGTTTAAGTTTTCATTGCTTGATCAGGACACAAACTTTTAGCTGCTTGATTGAACAGAACTTGGCTAGCTAACGAATTTACAGCAGACGTGTCTTGAACTAGTTTGGTTCAAGAGAAAAATCAGTGAACTAAAATCCGTCTCGTTCACTTTTTGTACTGAAAATGATTTACGGAATCAAATATTGACGATTCAGCGTCGAGTTTTATACGAAAGGGGATGTTCTCCTAATCCTAACCACGAAGCATGGACCATTAGCAAACTTGAACCAAGCTTTTACCCACATGAACCGTTAGCTAACCTGAGCTAGCCTAGCCTGCCCCTTTTAATGGTAGGATTGCCTTCTTTAACTGGTTGGGATCATGTTTTCACTCCTATCTTAACATACTGAATCACGGCTGCATGTTTCGTAGTATTAAAAAATTGCATTTATAATTATTACTGCTATGCAATTATCTTTGCATGATAAAGGCCATGGTAGCATTTACAGGGGGACTGGTGCATAAAAGCAAGCTCTACTAAATCCTCCCTTAAAATGCATTTTCAAATGACAGAATGGCATCAAACCTCTAAACTTTCAAGTTTTCTTAATAAAAAAAAGTTTTTAAGAGTCAAATGAGGAAAAAATGTAAATTCAACGTAAAGCGAGAACACTAGGATCCTTTTTCATGTCGACAATCGTCTCGTTGGGTGCCATCATTGCTCTCACTTGGACAAATAAAATAAAGCAGATGTTCACATGCTGTGTTCAGATTATGTTGAAACGCAGGCCTCGAGGTTCAGCCGCTCCTCGTGTGGATACAATGCATCAAGGTACTAAAACATTATCTGTTTGATAAAACTTCTGTAGCACCGAGAATCTAATTGCCAACAATTTTCATAATTAATCTTTTTTAATAAAAGCATTAATTGAGGATTTGCTGCTTTTCTGTTTTAAAACGACTGGAAATTGAATATTTGGGATTCAATGATGGTTGAATTGTTTGTCTTTGATCACTCAAGTTATTTTCTTGAGTAAAGTTGTGGTGTAGATTACGTCTGAATGTTAATGTCGAGACTGAAACAGACTCTAAATCAGATAATGTGAACCATGGAAACACTTTAAATAAACCATTACCTTAATGTGGTTATTCCAATGAGCGACTGTCAGACTCACAGCTGATGAGTCATTGCTCCCAAAATAAAGAAAAATTCAAACAATATTCAAAATAAAAAAGGCAATACTTTGCATTTTGGACAACTGTGACTAGTGCAAAAGCATCTCTTGCAGTGTAAACCCTGAATCATAGTTCAGTGGCACCGATACACTAATACTGACAATCCACTGCACACACTACACTGAAGTTCAAATTCAAAACCGAGCCACAGTCTTGAGCACCACCGAAGAGATTTAACCAAACAAACTGTGGCTGAACACGGGGCTACAGTCTTCCTCACAGAGGACAGGTCGGGCCGTTCATCCTTCCATCAAGTGTGATCTCAGAAAAAACACAAATAATAGTAATAAAAACACCGTGAAAATGTCCCGTGTCCGTGTGTAAAGTTCCCTCTTGCGATAGAAGCCATTCATCAGTAATATAATCCAGTCGGTGGTGAAAGATCACATCAACGGCCTCCAGTCTTCAGAGGATGTGTGTTGACTACATGTTCAGTACGTCCAAACAGCCATTTGACCAGCAAAATAGATTTTTAGGAAGAAAAACAAAGCTCCAAACAAAACGGTGGCCAGTTGCTTCACGGTCAGTTTGGATCAGGCGTCAGAAACGCATCACTTTAAACATTAAACAGATCCAGACAGGAAGTTAAGCAGTTTGATAACTCACCTCCGGTACAAACTCAAAGGTTCTGACCACTGGTGGAGCTGTGGAGCAATGTTTCCATGGACACGCCATCGTTTTGTTTCCATCTCAGGCCTTTAAGTGCAGGTTGATGCAAATATGTAGTGCATGTAATCCATAATTCATCCTCACTTCATGTAAGCATAACTGGATTTGAAGAGAAGCCCACAACAGGATGAATAACCTGCAAATCAATTCTACCCCCTTTAACCAGCAATAACTAACGTTTTTGGCCACAGAAACAGGAAGTGAAGCACAACCCTGACAGATCATCACCTTCTAGTGTCGATGTGTTGAACTTGATCGAACAGCAGTTACAACGTGATGCTGCGATGACTCTCTGGTAGCTCTGTGTTTG
>JAVQJD010037064.1:0-69515 GCA_036023655.1 Nannoperca australis
CCTCGATGTATCTTCAGTGGGTGGCTCTTTTCTCTCACACCTGTGTGTGTGTGTGTGTGTGTGTGTGTGTGTGTGTGTGTGTGTGTGTGTGTGTGTGTGTGTGTGTGTGTGTGTTCAGTCCCAGTGGTGCAGAGGCTTTGTGCTGCTGGTCACCGCCAAGACACCGCTGGGTAGCAACTTTTCCCTCCTTCTCTGCCTCTCTCCCACCACTCCTTCCTCTCCACCTGCACTCTCTCTCACTTTCTCTGGCTCATTTCGTGGCCTCTCCCCGTTTCCATTTCTTTTTTTCCCTCAGTTCTCACCTTCATGCACAGCTCTTCCCATTGACCGTGGAGTTGTTCCAGCTGCTGCTCCAGCAGAGCCGAGTCGCCGGCCGCGACATACTGGGACAGGTCCGTCTTCATGGTGGCCAGTTCCCTCATTCCACTGGCCAAACGCTGCAGAGAGAGCTCCGTCTCCTGCATTACACACAGACACAAGACACTTTAACATCCAGTCAGACGGCCATGCACAAGCTGTGTGTTCACGCTTCTCTCCCTCTTTCTCGCTCGAACCGTCCAGATTAAAGGGCTGTGGACGGGACAGGGGGAGGGTAGAAGGGGTAGAAAGGGGGAGGGGAGGAGAGTGAAAGCTTGGGGGTATTAAATAAGGTAAAGGGAGGGTGGGGGGTAAACTCAGAGGCACTCTGGTGGGATGGGGGGTAGCTGGGATGGGAGTTGAGGGGTGGGGGATCTTTCCAGACCAGATCTTTTCCAACAGGTTTATGCTGCTGATCTATTGGGACTTATTGGCAACTTTATGCCTTAATGTCAAACACATTCTGCAGTGATAACACATTTTCAGTGTGATAACTCGTAATTATTTAAACATGTTCCTTTGCTATTTCCAGCCAAAACCATTAGAAGTCAGTTATTACATCGGGTTATGCAATTACCACAGTCAGTTACCCTCCGTGTCTGTTTCTGGATCCTGAGAAGTCATTTGGACTTTTGCAAACGTTTAGTCACAGGGACGTAGCTAGGGTTTTAGAAATACACCATAAAAAGGTAATGAGTCCAAGTGTCAACAGTAGAGTTTTCAGACTAATGCATTTTTACTGTTCAGTTATATTTTTGTAAACTATGTTTCTACATATTAATGTAATAAAAACATTATATTGATGAAATACTGTTTCTCTTATGTTAATTTAAAAAAATTAAATATTATTGTAGCAAGATTTACCACAACCGTTGTATATAAATGTATTGTATATAAAAATATATACAATAAACATTTAATTTCTCTCATTACTTTGGACAACAGTAGTGCTCTACTACAATTCAACAGAACACCAGAGCCACCAATAAATGTTTCTTTAAAAATGGCTGCAAAAAAACTAAATTTCCATTCCATTATATTATATTACGTTATATAATTATATAATAAGATATATATCATTATATTATATTACAGATATATCGTTATATTATATCATTAAGAATACAGTCAAAGTTATACACTTACCTGAATGCGTTCCTCTGAGTCCTGCGGTCTTTCGGGCAGCGGCCGTTTCAGCGTTGTTTTCAGCTCATCCAGTTCAGACATGATGCTGGTTATCTGGTCCTGACACTGAGACCACTTCTGAACAGCAGTCAGCACACAGAGGAAGGAGACTTAGCTTAACAAGGTGTCAGTAGCAGAGGTAAAGTGCTGTTCCACATCATATTATAAAGTTATATCTTAAAACCTATGACTTGATCTGTTGCCTTTGCAGTAAAGGGACGAGAAACTAGTGCGCTTCCTAAAAATGTGAAGCCACATAAAAAGGCAGAATTGTACAACGCTCTATCTGGTCTAGACGACCAAGTTAGCCTCTAGCTGTCCGATGGACTTTGTGCATCGACGCCGCTCTCTGTGGGATCTCTGACATGTCGCTCAGAGGGATTTCCCTTTTCCCCCGGGCCGATCATGTTTAGCTTGAAAAGGGGTTAACACAACTTTCCCTGACCTTGCTGGGCCTGGACATCAAAACACTCTGATGCTGTAATTAGCAGAGCTCACGAAGCTGTGCAGCCGTTCTGTAATTCAGACAACAGCCATCAGTCAGAGAAGAAAGAGTCAAACAGGGCCACCCTTTATCTAAAATATCAGCAATGTCAATTAAAAGTATTAACCAATCAGTATTTGTCCAACATGTTCATGCTGACAGCAGCAGTGGTACACTGTGTGTGTGTGTGTAGAAGAGGAGTGCTCATTTTACTTTATTGTGATAGTATTTTATGTCCACGGGCGCCTTCCTGTATGATACATGAGGCCTGCAGAGTCACAGTGATGGAATGAAAGGGCCAGACTGTAACCAGCTGTCTCTGGATGTGGATCATGGATGGATTTGAGCTTCTCTTTGATCCCTCTTGGCATGAGGCCGGTGCCGGGGCAACACACCAGGTTGTGTTTCTCTTTGTGTGTGTGTGTGTGTGTGTGTGTCCAGGTCCTGGATATGGGTCACGCGAAGCTGACACCTCCTACTTCCTTGTTACTACTGTAACACATGCTTTTCTTTTGGAAAAGCCTTGAAGCTGAAGCTGGAAGCTAAAGTCTGCTGCCTGTTAAGGACAACTAGCTGGTTCTCAACCTCATCTGCAGCGGAGGAGTGTTAGAGTTTCAGCGCAGTATTCAAAAACTATTTCTCAAAATGTTTATATTCTGACAGCCATTAAGTTAACCAAAAAGAGGAAATTGACTCTGAATATTTTAGGAAGTCAATGAGGTCCCTGTGCTGTAGTGGACGGTTCAGTTAAATTCATAGGAAGATACATCTGCAGGGCCACCATGTTTATTTGATTGATTTGTTTTTCTTGTATTATAAAAACCTTAATACTTCAGGTTTATTGGGCTCTTATTTACTTGTCTGATTGCATAAAACATGACATTTAAATATTTTTAGAATATCTAATGTAAGATTTAACATAATAAAAATGAAAATAAGGAACATGGGAGTCTTGAGCTTCGATGTAATCATGACTGTTACCTGAACAGTTGTGTTGAGCAGGTCCCGTCTCCTCTCCAGCAGCGAGGTGGTTCGTTCCCAGGCCTCCTGTATGGCCTTGAGCTCCGACTGCAGTCGGCCCTGACGCTCCGACTCCGTCATGGTTTCACATAAATGTCTGCCAGCCTCCAGAGTCTGGGTGTACGCGGTGGAGTGCAGAGCCAGAGCGTCTTCAACACGCTTGGGAAGATGTAAGTAGACACAGTTTGTTGTTTAGCATTTTTAACGTTAATTCAAATATTACATTGTTAACAATGTTAGTTTTCCACCACTATGAAAGTAATAAAAGAAGCTGACGGACATAATAAGGAGTGTGGTTCCATTCTACGGGCATCCATACATACTAACCTGGTAATCGTCCCTGCAGCTCTGAAGCTGGTGTACTGTACACAGAGCAGGGCCAGTAGGGGGCAGCAAAGAGTCAACATCCCTCAATAGCTTCCACAAACCGTTCGAGCCGTGATGGTAGATCCTCCACTGGCCCAGCTGTTGTTTTGTCGAGGACCGGCACTGACCAGCCAGAGACACGGAGTTCAACCAGCTCTCCCTCACACAGGACGCTTGTGCCATGATGTCAGATCTGTGCAAGAAGCAACACGAGAGCTTCAGCTTTGTTTAATTAAGAGAAGAGCAATAGCACTGCTGTAAACTGGTGACATCTGTTGGCAAACGTGTCCAAATAAATGTTCTGAATTCAATATAAAGTGGGGGATGAGTGGAATAGTCTGGTGATTTGTCGGGATATCAGGTTTTGTCAAATGGAATTTAACATAATGCACGTAACGTTTAAATTTAACACATAAAATGGGAGGTAGTAAAAGAAAAGGAGAAAATGGGTTCATTTCAGAGGCATCTATTAAATAAGTCTTACAGCCTTAAGCAGCAACCGCGGCAGGAGCGGAGGAAGAAACTTTCCTTTAGCTCCTAAAATGTAAGAACTTTGCGAGCTTTCCAAAGACTGCAAAAAAGAATTCAAGATTAAAGGAAGACATCCAACTGCTGCAGGGCTGGAAACACCTGCACACACTGCATTTTGTTGTGTGTGATTCTTACGAGCAAAGAGAGGAATGCAGCTGGGAAACCTCAAATCTAATGACTTTATTATGTGCCAGGTTCTGAAGAATACAAGACTACAAATCAACACGGCCTGATGACTCAGATTACCACCGCAGTTTCTCTCCGGCACGACACCCAGACAGAGCTGGATAAGTTTGGAAATACTAGCTTTGTCCCAAACATAAAAAACTAGCTGAACATTTTACACAAATGTTTTGATGTCTGACATCCCACCCTAGACCTGGATACCTACTGTGACCAGGATGTATCACATGTCCTGTTTGAATCTTAGGTTTCTCATTATTCTGCGGAACTTTTCCATGTTTGTCACTGTAGTAATGATTCGTTGAAGAACATCAAAAAGGGTCTTATCTAATCAGACAACCTTGAACCTTGACAACAAAAAGGAGGGAGAGAAGGAGGAACAAATCACTACCGCAAGATATCTGATGTAACGAGAGATGTTGAGACTGTGATGGACAACGAATAATAGCATGTACTTTGGTTTAGTTAATTCCCCTAGAGCCCAGTATAGTCCTGAAAGTGAGGAAAAACAGGGATTAAAAGGAGGAAGCGGTCTCATTGTTGCACGTGCAGTAATTTGGACTCTCGAACTAAAAGCTCACTAAGCTTCTCACAAGATTCTTGTTAAGTATTAATCTGCCGTTCGGTGTCTTCCAAGATGTTTCCATCGCTTACTTTTTCTCTCCCGTTTCTTTTTCCATGGACTGGACTGCCTGACAGAGAAGACCCTGCAGGAGCTGCTGTCCAATATTCACTTCAGCCTGGAGCCTCTGTGGGAGTCAGAGAGGAAACAGTGAGATTCAAACTGTGGATCAAGATCATCATTACTGTAACACGTTAGACAAAACATTTCAATTACACCATTTGTAAGGCAAGAGTAATAGTAATAAATTCGCTTCAAAATAACGTTTGCTATTTTAAACAAATGGCACTCAAGCCCCCTAACGTCCTGCCATATTCACAAACAAGCGGTCAATAATTCAGCCACCTCAACTAGTAATTTGAGTTAGTTGTAATTTCTGTGTCCCAGATTCCCACAGAGTTTTAGCAGTAAAGTCGTAAAAGCCATTTAGACTTTGGTCCCAGTTGGTCGGGTACAAATCTAATTAATGTCTTTGAAATGAAGGAAATGTAGAGAATGTGAAAAGAGTTTTGCACCTGATGGACAGTCAGCATCTCTTGGAGGCTGGAGGGTCTTTGAGGTTTTGTGGACATTGATTGCTCCTCAAGCTTCTTCTGGATAGACTTCAGGCTGTTGCACTTCTCCTGAAAGCTCTGGGAACGCTGATGTTCAGCCTGCAGCTCTCTGAAAATAGAAAATAGAAAACAATTAGACCACAGCTGGAGGCTTCTTTTAAAATGCACACATACACTGTTTTCCATTCAGTATGATAGACTGAGTAAACAAAACTATACATCCCTTTATAATGTGACAGATCACACTTTTACTCTTAAATTTAAAGGATTGGTTACAAGTGATGTTTTTGTGAACTTCTGCACAAAGTCAGAATAACTGATGATCTGTTTTGCTTACAGCTCTTTTCTAGCTAAATGTTTTGTGAACATTCAAATAGCAACAACTCTGGACTTTTATTTGTGTGTCTTTTTGAACCGGACTTTCTCACCTGTTCATGTCAGACGTGCGAGTCATGCTTTCGGCCCACTGCCTGCAGAGCATGTGCAGTCTCTCTGTCTGCTGGTTATTAAGGCTCACGGAGCCACTCATCTCTCTGACGTCAGCCAGTGATGGAAACAGATCACTGAGCTCCAGGAGAAGCTGCTGCACAGATAAGAAATAAAACAACATATTGTGCATTTAAAGTTAATGAGCAAAAGGTATTGTATGAGCAAACTGCTTTAAGGGGTTATCATTGTCTGACACTGTGGGCCCCCTCCCCCAGCCTAACAAGAAAGTACATATTAATGAATTCTGTCACTCTTATTATTTTTCTTTGTCTTACTTGGATTTGGGACATAATCATGCTCTACGTTTTGGAACTGTAGCTTCCATAACGTGGGGATTTTGCAGGATATAATGTATAATGTGCTATGGAGTCAGTTAGTTTTTTGTGCCCATATTTGTCACCATTAAAAGTAAGCCAAATTCTATCAGCAGACCCTGTTTGCAATGTACCCATGTCTGTACAGACAATAATCACTGGATTACTTAATAATATAATATAATAATGATAATGAAGAAAAGCGAAAAACTTTGATGATTTTGAGTGTTTGTTCTATGATTTCTAAGTAGATTTATTTGAAATGGCAAATAATAAGAGTTAATTACATCCTCAGGAAGTTAAAGTCACACTAAATCTAAAAATACGTGCATCATGTCTAAGTTCAAGGTTTGATGCATATTGCAGCTCATGCCTCACGTCTCTCCTGCCGCACAAGCCTTCAACTCTCCTTCACAGTTTGAGAACCTCTACTTTAGATTTGAAGAGGTTACATGAGAATAATGTACAGGAAAGAATATTCATACAGTTTGTGACCAACCTTCACAGAGTCTGCGTCATTCAAGCCGGCCTCAAGTTTACGCTTCGTGTTCTGTGTCTGATTTTCAAGGGCGTCCAGTCGAGTATGAAATAGTGTCTGTTGCTCCAAATCCTCCTGCACACAGAGAGAAATGAGACAATATTAACAATAACATTAAGTAACAGTTTCCCATTCAAATTCAGCAAAACTGGTTTCCGTTTATTAGACACTTTTCATATTATTGTACAGATCTTTCATCAGTTCTTGACGGAGCTGGACTGAGTCACTACTATCAAAACAACGGTACAGCTAAAAACAATATTCCTGCTGTAAAATGTCTGTGAATACTTTCACCTGAAGACTTTTCTTTTTCCCTGACATTGCCTGGCAAAGCAGCAGGACGTCATGTGTCAGCAGCCCGGTCTCTGACTGGATTAAATTTGCGGCCAGTGGTTCCAGTCGTCCAATAAGAGGCTTGGAAGCCGCAAAAACGTCTCTCACACTGCTCTGCAGGTCCTCAGCATCAACCTGCAACTGCTGGCATTAATGAGTGAGAGAGAAAGCAACCAGTTAGACGGAGGAACGAGAAGATGAGGACAACAACGGATTAATGCTGTATTTTAATCCATATATCTGTTTACTGCTACTGTGACATTCGAGTTGATTTATTTACTATTTCTGTTTCATCAATGCACCATAAAAAACTAAAGGTCATCGTCATAATATCGTAGCTGCTTTTTTTCCCATTCTAGGGAAATGGATATCTTGTTTTGCACAAATGGTTCTCACTCAGGTACTCCAAAGTACACCGTGTCAGTGTACCTTTGCAAATGGTAAAAATGGAAAAAAGGACATGAACGGAGGGCTTCAAGGTGGTTGTTTCTGCATGAATGTGCAAAACAACACTTAATGCAGCGCCTGGACTGCGCAGGCACAAGAACACAAGAGACCACCGCTGATATTTCTGGACATAAAGTGCATGCTGTCGGTTCCTTTCCAAGAACAGGAGACGAGTCATTGAAAAAAACATTAGATTAGATTGTGAGTGTAATGCACTCTCTGAAGCAGCACCAGGTACAGGATGAGTCAAGCAGGGAGTTTGATGATTCTAAAAATAAACCACATAACTATGAAAAACAAGCAGTCTAATAAACATGTTGTCAAATTGGTTCTGTGTGCTTTTAGTGACCTTCAGGCAATTAGAGACCAGTTTCAATTCAAACAGCTTAAAATACGTCAAATTCTCAGATGTTGGTGGGCCGCAAATAAACATGTCAGTGTTGCTGATGTGAATGTAGAAACACGGGGAAAATGTTTATCAAATCAGCTTCATGTCACCAGTCGAATGAGCTCTTACTTTATCTTTAACTTATGCCACATTCATCCTATCTTATGCTCCCATACAGAAACAAACGCACCACCAGCCTGCAAATGTTTCTGCATTAGTCAAAAAAAATGCAAATAAAATTGTTTAATTGGCTTCAAACTTTGGTTGGGCTCTAATCTTTTCCATATAGCGAGGAATCATCAGGGATGACGGAGCCAATCAAATCAAATCAACAATCACTGCATTTTGATGTACGCCCAGACACTTACACTAGACTGCATATTCAAACTGTGCTATAAGCACCCTGAACTCACCTCCACTGAGTGCAGCACGGCCTGTGTGTCCTGTTGAGGTGAAGCTTTCGACAGCTCCTCCCACTGACGCCACACTTTCTGCAGGTGAAGGGAGCAGCGATCAGAAAGCTGGGTGTACTCCTGCCACAGGGACAGTGTCTCTTCGGTCTTCATGTGCTCGTCCTTCAGCTCCTGCACCAAGTCCTTCCACCTGACACGAGAACCAGACATTAGTCCTCTATAATGTTCATGTGCATACAGTATTGTGTGATTAAGCTGTAGTGCATGATTTTATGGACATTTGTAAAAATGACAGAAGATGGAAACTTCTGTCCTCAAAGTCTATAAACTGTATGTTACTGTGATTACAAGTAAAAGCATAACAGTACAGACATAATCAGCTCTTCCATTTAAAAAAAGCACACAATATATTGTCTTTCAGATAATATTTTCATTATTTTTACTTTCCTGATCCCCATTTGTAGAAAAAAAAGATGGCTCACAAGGGGAGTAGAAATATATTATATATAATAGATATTATGTATAAATGAAAATAGCTATATTTAATTGCTATTGTGTAAAAACCATGTATCTAAGCTAAACAAGCAGTGCTGCATTTTCCTGAAAATTCAATGGGTTTTATAAAGTTTTTCATTAAATTTGAGATACATGTTTCTTTTTTTGATCCACTGATTCTGTTCTGGTCATTTCAGTCCACTGACCGTATTCGCTCTCCTTCCATCTGATCATCCAGTGCCCGTGCTGTGCCATGATGAAGAGTCTTCACAAGACTCTGGTAGGAATTGTCCACAGATGCCCAAAGCTCTTCCCCTTTTCCGGCCTTTTCCTGCAGTTGCTGTTCACAAAAAAACACACCTTTTACATTCTCACTTCAGAGGTGCATTTACTTCCCCAAAGCCTAATTTCAATGACTTGTGACACTTTTACTGAATCTGTCAAAACTAGATCGAAGGTCTTTTAACTTCATACAGTCACAACTATTTCAGAACAAAAAAACATTTAATTTCAGTTTAAAAGCTGTCAAGCTAAATCTACCTGAACTAAAGTGATGATCATTATGATGAAATGCACCATGTGATTGTTTCTTCTTGTAGCCGTAAAGCCTTCATGTGCACGTGCGTACAACATATGATGGTCAGTGCTTTTGCTCACCTGCAGGAGGTCTTTGTATCCTTCTGCCTGCATTAGTGAGAACAGAGGCAGATGCCGCAGAGCACAGCGCACCCTAGTGGTGTGCAGAGAAATCTCCGTCAGATCTCGCTCCAAACGGCTCCACTCCTCCACACACTGTTGTAGAGCTGATTTCAGAGCCTCCATCTGAAAATGACCACAAAGGCAGACAGGATGATGTTTGGTGATGCAGCAACGGGAGAAGGTCATAAATATCGTCACGGTTCCTTGTTTTAAAGAAATATCGCATACAGCACTGTCCACTGTTACCCTTATATCTTAGTTAACTTGTATCCTCTATTGTTATCTGTTGCATTAAAGGTTATTTTTGGACTTTTTCAGGTGAGGCAATTGAATTTTTGCAGATTTTAGCGGTACACATTCACTTCATGTTCACTTCCTATAAAAACTGGTAGCATAATGCTTTTTATTTGTATTCACTTTTGTGCAAATCTGCAAAAATGGAGACACAAATGAGCTTTTCTGCTTCTCATTTCCTCAAGTGTCAGATACTATTGGTCACGCACAGTCACTTATTCCTTTAGCCACTTTGAGGCACAAGAAGCTGAACATCACACACATGTTTTGACATATTATGGCCTATAAAGTTGTTGACTAACGTGTTGGCAAAGAGGGAGAGGCAGGCGGATGGTTCTGGATGTTTGTAGTTCATCTGAAAGGGCATCTTAAAAGGTCTTGGAAAATAACTTTAACACACTTTCTCCCGCACTATCTCTTCCATGTCTCTGGCTGCCATTACAGATGTATTTTTACCTGTTGACTAAGATCCCCACAAGCATGAGAAACCCTCTCTGTCTGGCCACAGAAGGAGATGTCACAGGGGTGATCCTCTTCCTTTTCAATATGCACTCGTGTGGCTTCCAGCTCCTGCAGAGCTGCGGCCACCTCCGTCACTCTGCCCACAACAGCCTGGAAGAGAAACAGAGCAGTCTCAGATCAGAGGGCAGCAGCAAGAGAGACAGTTCAAACATGCATCTGCTTCCATTCTGTTACTGTACCTCCAACTCCAGCAGAGCCCTACGAGCCAGAGTCTGACCGGCGGGGTGTTTCCACTGATTCAGCTGCTTTTTCTGCCGTTCTATCCAGCTGCGAACACGCTGTAACCGCCGCTCTCTGTCTGCACAAGTGTGACGTGTCTGTTCAGCTTCACGAATCTGAGGGGACAAAGCTGATTCATGAGACTCACACAGTACACAAGCTTTTCACGTTGTTGCCATAAACTGATTTATGTGTATAGTCTGACTAATGGGTTCCAGTAATTATATGAACCATTAGCCAATATTGGTGCTGATTCAACATATTTAAATGCTATGCTTTGCTAGCTCAACCTAATTTTGCGTTTTGTTAAAGATATTAGACCAGAAAATAAAGAGAAGGTTACATTTGGATCATTTCATTTCCTGCATATCGACAGCTGAAGAACAGACCTGGCTCTCCAGCTCTCTCTGAAGGTGCAGCCACTGCAGTCGGAGGGCGCCGAGTTTCTCTGCAAACACTGTATGTTCGGAGCGGAGAGCCTGGGCTTCCACTACTACCACCTGAGGCCCAGACTGGCACAGGAAGTCAAGAAGGAGCTGCCCGTTGATTAGGCCTGCCTTCAACTCCTGAGAGAGAGCATTATATAGACAGAAATCAATACAAACTCATAAAGGTTTTCTAGTTTTCTCCTACATTTGCGTACTATGAAAAATCTGTGACTTCTGAATGTATTTTGAATTACACATATTACACTGGAAAAAAGTATTTCATACATTTCCTTACTGCTCGTTAGCGCTTTAAATCACCAGTAGTGCTTTACTGCATTATTAAATATTAGCTTTTTCCTTAATCTTTGCCTTTCAAAAGTAAATATTTATTGCGAAACAAATTCTGTCCAATTTTTACTAATTATTTAGTTAGGTTTCATTTATGTTTCCTTCCTTTCTTGGTTAGCTTATTTATCTTGTTAACATAATGTAACTGCAGAACACGTAACGAGAGGAAGGGATGCTGAAACTCAGCGCTTATTTACCGAATGTCAAGCAAATATCTCTAAATTTAGTAGATGGTCAAAGTTTAAAATACCAGCACAGAACTGCTCTTGAAGGAGATCAAAGTCAGGTATAAGTACCTGGTAGTGCTTGAGGATTTCAGTGATCTGAGCCGCATCTTTGGCCTTGAGGACTGCTTCTTTCTCCCGACTCAGCCGAGCCTCCAGCCTCTTCAGCTGCTCCTCCAGGTCAGACAGCAGCTTCGCCGGCGGCCATGCTGCCAGCAGCCGCTAATGGACACAAGACAACAGAGAAGAAAAGGATTTCAGCTTTACATGAAAACTTGAACTTTACTTTTTTATTTTTATTTATCCAGCTATGTAGTCAGGCAGTAAACGTTCGTTCTATTTAAATCTGACTTTTGTGTCCAAATGATTTCATCTTCCTATGGTAGATAAGATCTTTTCATCCTCTCCTCAGGCGATTGCCAAAGTACAAGACATCAACCTTCTGCTAGACAAACCTGGCAGGACTGGTGTAAAGACTATAATGTAGATTATCTGGTTCCATTCACTGGTGATAAATAGTGAGGAAAAATTATAATAGTGTCCTTCACCTCCTCTCCGAGTCCTCCCAGATTCTCTGCCCTCAATCACCCCAAAGCTGATTTCAACAGGGTTTCCACTCCCTTCACTGGACGGGATTTCTCAATGCCTAATTATTTTTGAGAACTATCAGCACTTCCGTGAAATCTGGACCAATACATTTTAATTCATTGGAGGACTGGAACATATTGATGTTAAAAAGTTTATAGGACATAACTAAACAACTAAACTGCATTAACTTCAGGTGATTACACCACAGTGTAACTATTCATTTTACCATTATGGTAAACTGCCAGCTACTCGAACCTCTCGTTGTTTCTTCTCCAGCAGAGGGGTAGAGGTGAGACCTTTGCAAATACTGTACCTGCTGCAGTCGGTCTTGTATCTTGCACAGGTCAGAGGTCAGCTGGCTCCAGTCGACCTCCAGCTGGGCGAGCTGTGCTCTCAGCCCGGGACGATCAGCTTTCCTGGGGTGGAGCAGCTGATTGGCTTCCCTGGAAACAGATGCCCTCTGCACTGACATGGCTTCAATCTCCATGGAGAATTCCTAGGGGATGTGGGTGGAACCAGAACCAATGTCTATCCCGTGTGACTGATGCATTTTGACTGCAGTTTTATCCGTATCCTTAGCGTAGAGTTGACATCCATAACAAATCTGTTTAAGTAAATGTTTTCAAGTACTGTAAAAGTAAAATCTTTTTGATACTATTATCTATGTAATCTATATCTATTATCTATATAATATGGCCCAAACTGATGCTGCTTAAAGGGATTCAAATGACCAAAAGGACTCAGAAATCATGTTTTTAGTTTCCTGGGTGAAAAGTGCATAACTGACAATAGTCATTCTCCATTTCTAATATACGTATAAATGTGCTGAGTAGACAAGAAAGCCTCACCAGCAGCTTGATCAGATTGTTGTGAATACACTCCTGGTTCAGGTCAGAGGTGTCGGACATGTTTGACCAAGTCTTCAGGTGTTTGTTGGCACCAACCAGCCATTTACTGACCGAGGCAAAGTTGGACTGGAATCTGTGGGGAGGATGAGAGAAACAGATAGCTCATCCAGCGGGGCAGAACATGCCTGCTCCCTAACAAAGAGTGAGTTAAGGACTTAGACATGAGTCATGAGTGATGAATTTCAGGATTAATCCCTCATGTCTGTTTCTCAGGTGACACATTTTGCACGGAAACAAAGTCTGTTTTTCACTTAAAAGCCGTATTAAACCTTTTGAGATTTCACACTCTGATGGATTTGATCTTAAACTTGCTGCTAAAAGGATTCTGCTCAAAACGCGATCAAAGCTCTCATTAATACTTTGCACTGCAGCCTCCATCATTCATCATCATTGTCCAACAGAGGAAGAAAAAAACTGGAAAAACCATGGAAGACAAAACCCAGATTACTTTAAGATGCTAATTCTCACAGGAGGGCTGTTTTTGGTCAAATATACCTTAAAGACATGAATGATCCTCATGAAATAAAATGAAAAAAATAGAAAACACTGACAACCTATGTATAAAAAATGGCTGTTGTATATTTTAACATAAATATAAATCAATACGTACTTCTACACAAATAAGACCCATGTATCCCATGAGATAACATTTCATCCTAGATGCCTTGCTGTTGGCTTTTTATTCCCTTTAAAAGCTTTAAATTAAACTTTGACAAGAAATTATTATTATTATTATTATTATTATTATTCAGTTATTCTGAAAAAGTCAGCTTTTCAAAAACCAACATGGCTCAGTAAAATTTTTTGTTTCAAAACAAAACTCTTCATCTCTTCTCTGACATGACATATTAACTTAGACTTAATAAAAAAAAACTTAATTTGTGCTCAGGCCATTGAGAATTAATACTGCCTGATAATAATAATAACAACAACAACAATAATAATAACAATAATAACAATGACAATAATAACAATAATAAAAATAATAATAATAATAATACACTGACAGATAATAAAGTATTCTAGAAAGGGCAGTATTTGCTTTATGTTTTAACATAAGTTGGAAGATGGTATTTTTGAGTCTGTCGCACCTGGTCCAGCTGTCCTGGACCTCTCTGCAGCGTTGAATCTCCAGCTCCGTCCGCCTGTAGGCGCTCTGCCATCGCAGCTCCAGGGCGCCTCCTGCATGACTGACTGTGGCAGCAAGCACTGGCTCTGACTGCAGCACCTTCCCCTGATCCAGGAGCAGTCCCAAAGCAGCTCTGCACTCATCCAGCTGGACCAACGTCTGCTGAGTGAAAAGGAGAACCAACAGTGTTTACAACACGATTGATTCGTGCCACTAAACTAAATCATCCATTGCTATGGCAACAGCTCTTTTAGTCTCTCTACAAATGACCAGCATGGTCCTCAGTGTTGGCCTTCATTACTTGTTAAGGCAATAACAATTATGCTTTTTTTTTATTCTTTCCGGGAAGAAAAACAACACCTAAAAGGTTTCACATTAAAACTGGTTATTGACATTGTACTTTTTAATTCTGACGCCATGTCGGTATTGGATGTGTTTTTTTCTTTTTGATTTTATTTAAGTTTATAACGGGCCAAAAAAGTGTTACTACAATTTAGTTGGAGTTGGGTTGGGCTCTCAAACATCACCAGTAGACTTCAAATTTGAAAAGAAACGTTCAAAAGAAGCTCATCATAGCTACGGCAGAGACATCAACTTGTACACAAAAGAAGTCGATGTCTCCAATTGAGTTTTAAATGTGACTATTTTTTCTAAAATGGAAAAATCGCCCTCACCATGCTAATGCTATCACTACTGCTCCGGTCACCTTTACGTAAAATTAAACATATTTACAATAGTTCAGGCAGACAGCAGAAAGGTAGGGAATCAGTAACAGAAGTCTTATCAGGAGGCAACGCACACATTTAAAACTAAAATCATTACACAGAAATCCTGCATATTTGCTGCAAAAGCATCTTTATATTGAAAACACATACAGTATTATAGTAGGGAAAGAGGCAGAAGAAAGGCAACCCTAAGAGGGAGAAGATCCACAGCAATACAGAAGGTACACACAACTAAGAGAAGGAGTTGTCTGATGAGACAACAAACAGATTCAACATGTTTGTGTGCAGTGTGACAAGGTTTTTTACCTGGCAGGCATCTTGTCGGTGCTGTACTAACTTCTTGTTGTCTCCCTCTGGTTCCCCACTGCTGATGAAGGCTTCAACATCCCCCAGCATCGTGCCCAGTCGGCCACAATTATCCTCCCACCGGGTCCACTCCTGCGGCAGCCATAAACCCACACACCAATTTTAACATTTGATTTGCAAGCTTTGCGAACACTTTTGTTTATGTATGACTTACATGGCCCTCAGCAAATGTGCACTACAAACCTGGAGCCTCCTTTGAGAAGCCACTTCCTGTTCCAGAGCCCGTTGCTGCAAAGCTTTGGCTCTGACTTCCAACTGTACCCGCTCATCCTCTTGACACTTGAGTGCTTCCGGCTCACGTTGGAACAGATGCTGCACAAAAGCCAGCTGAGACCTGAGGACCTGCAGGAGCTTCTGGGTCACCACGAGGCCAGATTTATGAGAGACATTAAGTGTAATAATTGCAAAGTAGGCCTGATGAATACACTGAATGTGACTTTGCATTAAATCTGATCGTTAGTAGTTTGAGGCTGTTTTAGCACTGGACGTCTCTTTGAAAACCATCAAGATGCTTCTACACACTCTTGGGAAAGTGTCGAGCTTAAATTTGTTCTTTGTCTGCCTGTTGAAGAACTTGCTGAAAGCACAGTGAGATACCTTGTGTCTGCAGAGAGTGGCTTGAAGTTTGCTGCGGTTGTGAACCTGGCTCATCTGCCCCTCTGTTATGCATTCTTCACCCAGTTCCAGGAGGCAGGTTATCCCCTGAAGCAAGGACCGGGGAGCTTGCTGTAGCTTGGCTTTCTCCCCTGGACTCTTCCTCAGATGTATGCCCAGCACACACTGCTGAGAGATGCAGGAAAAGCACAAAGTTTAAGGAAAAGACTTCTAACTTTTGAAACACAGATCCTGCATCACTCTTATTGGTATTGGTTTGTAATTGGGACTGCTAAGTTTCTGCTAAGGGTGTAGCTGAAACCATATTTTAGTGGATATTATTTGCTGATAAATTTTTTCTATTTTCTTAGGAAAACTGAAATGTCTTTTTCTATGTGTCATAGAAATCAAACTGTAGCAGTTATAGATAAAGGTTCTTCAATTAGGAGTTTCTTGTAAAGTAACGTTGTTGTTATGAAAGTAAATTAGAATGGTAAACATGTATTTACCAGGCACTTTTATACCAGTGTACATACACATATGCAAGCATGCACTAACACACACACAGACAAAGCTGCAAAGCACTGGTTACCTCCAAACTGGGAGCTTCCTTTATGCTGGGGAACATCTCACTTTGTCCCAGTTTAAACTCGTCCAAAACACACAGCTGGTTGGAGGAGAGCTCCTATGGAACAAAAAGCACCATGTGATGTGAAGTATTCAGACCCTAAAAGCACCAATAACATAATGTAAAAATACTCTATTACAAGTAAAAGTCCTACAATCAACATTTTACTCAGGTAAAGGAAAGAAATATTATCAAAGTGTACTTCAACTCAGCAGTAAACTTGATTCCGATTCTAATAATCATTGTGCAGCAGAAATTATCTTTTTTAATGTTGGATCTGGTCGAGGGGAAGATCATTTTAATGACTTTCTATGCTGTTAGTTAGTTTAAGCTATAGCAATGCATTACATTTCATCAAGTGACTGTATGACTTTGTGTAAAGTCTAAATCTGCAAAGTAATCAGTATCGTAGAATTAAACGTAGTACAAACTACAGTATAACTTGGAAGGTATGAAGTAGCATAAAATGGAAAGTCTGGGTCAAAATTGAATTTAAGTAAATTGTAGTTGTATTTCCAACCTGATGTTGGTGTGTGATGCCGAGACATTCAATGAGCTGATGGCGGGATGAGCTGACGACCAGCTGGACCGTGTGAAGACAGTCCTGAAGGGAAGTCAAACAGCAGAGAGCTGCCGGTTCTTTCCCCGAAGGAGCAGGTCTGGTGTCTGACTCCACTTTGCTCAACAGCTCAGCCAGAGTCACCAGCTCAGTTGATACACACTATGCAGGAATTTAGCCAGAAACACAAAAACACAGTGCTTTTAGAATGAATGACCCACTTATAAAGAAAAGGTATAAAGAAATTAAAAACAATGACACACTGTGAGAAACAGAAGGAAAAAATACATCTGCCTGCACCTATTTATTTAAAATATTGTAGATTTCACATAAAACAGAGCCACCAAATGTGCAGTTAATGTAGGTTATGCTGTATGTGTGTAATCTGGTCGGTCACCTCCTGCTGTAGCAACTTCAGCTGGGGGTCATCTTCACCAGGAGTCAACAGAAGGTCAATCAAAGTGCCCAGACAGAGAAGGACCGTCTGTACAGCCTCGTACAACTCCTCATGTCCACCTGGACGTGAGCCGTCTGCAGAGCTCACCTGAGAAACAACCAGACGCGTGGTGATCGCTGTCACTGACCGCAATGTTTGCCAGTGTTTAGAAAGGAACTTTCTATGTATACTATATTCGACAGCAGTGTGATTGGTTGACTTGGTTACTGCTTCATAAATATGATTTAACAAATCAGATGGTTTCTAGTTTGTTGTTTCAGTCAACTAAAAGAAAATACAGTTATAAATTAACATGTTTGCAGAGTTCCATGTTAGTTTATCATTTGTTAAGACAATTTTTCCAGAGAGTCAACAACTTTCAAGTAGAACTGTACGCGTTAACCTCTGTCACTATTGTACGTACTGCGTGTGTTAGCATGGTGATGGACTCATGTGCTCGCTGGAGAGCAGCAGAAGCAGACCCGGTTGACATGAGCTGCTTCTCTGGAAGCTAAACAACAACATCAATTAGTCGTTTAGGTTCACAGTGACTGAAGGAGAAAAAGAAAGAATACATGGAGGGAATAACTGGACAAACTAGTGCTTCATTCATTTTCCTGTCAGAACAAATCCATTCTCACTTGAATTTGTTTTACCAACTTATTGTTTACGGCTTTATCACTTCTCAGTCCTTCTCATTATATTATGTAAAACTAGGTTCTCTTAAACTCTTAAAGTGAGAAGTGTCATTACACAGGGACACAATCTCCTCCTCCTCCTCCTCTTCATTTACTGCAGTACCTGCTCTCAGAGGTTTAGCCCACTGTTGCCCTGGTAACAGATGTGATGTGGAGTTGGTAGTGTAGCATCCACTTCTTAGAAATAGTTACACCCCCCCCTCATCTGTATCATATCTCCTCCAATGTTAAACAAGGATCGACCTGTCTTAACCCTGCTAAAATCAGAAACAATCGTATTCTTTTTCTCCATCTTCCAACCTCTTCACGGGTCCCTCCATCCTCTGAGCTGATCGGGGTTTCATGCTCCTCCTTTACTTTTTTCAAAGCGGTCAGTTTTTGCGAGATCTGGTTATAAAGTTGTCTCCACCTGAGCTGCTCCTCGCCATCTCCTTCATGTCCAGCCGAGCTAGGGACCAAAAGGGGACACACAATCAGCCCGAAGTGCATGTGAAACACTTTGTCATCAATGTGAATGATCGTTTACCTGATCGGCACCTCAGACGACTCCTGGGCTCGTTGGGATTCTTCCACCAAGCGAGAGGTGCAGACTTCACTTTGCTCCTTCAACACATTAAGAGTATCGTGGAGGTTGAAGAGAAACAAAGGGAAATGCAAACAAACATTAACTGCAAGTTTCTAAGTTTCTATTGTGCATTATTTTATTATCACTTATAAGAAACATCACATTAGACATAATTATTGTTCAGGGCTAATCACTGGTAAGTTTTCATATAGTATATATATTTGTTCACATTTTGTCAATTTTATTTGTACATTTCTTGCAGTACCTTCTTTCTCTTTCTTTATAGTTTCTACTTACTTTGTTTATTGTTATGCCCCCAAATAACAAGGCAAATTCCTTGCATGTGAAAACCTACCTGACAGTGAACTTTTTAAGATTCTGATTTAACTTTAAACTTCTAAAACAGTCAAGAATTTACAATGATCTTTATTTCAAAGCCGGATGCCACTAACTTGATAATATTCTACAGAAGTTAAACATTTGTAAAGGAGCTTTTCTCTCTCTCTACACTTACCAGGTCTTTGCTGGGAGCTGTGGACAAAGACAGACCATCGTCTCCCTCCTCTATAAACTCATCTGATGCTCTGCTGGAGGTGAATGGAGTGAGAGGTCTTGCAGGTATCTGTCTGGCGTCTTCCACTGCAGCTGCTACCTGAAGGGACTTTGAATGAGGCTTGGTGGCGAGGGTTTCATGTTTTGATGATCCATGCTGGTCCCGTGTAGCAGCAACAGCAAACTCATCTTCAGCTGCTGGAACGGCTGCAGCGATTAGGGATTGATCCGGCACAGCAGCAGGACTAAACGCTTCGCCAACATCAGCTTTCAAATCCATTGTTACCGATCCAGTTTCAACCTTTTCTGATCCACCCTCTTCCTCTATATCAAGCCCAGGTTTCACAGATAAAAGCCCAGATTCAGTCTCCACTGCAGAGGAGAACTGACCAGCCAAACTCTCCGGTGTCTGAAAGACAATTAAGATGAGTTTGACTGAAAATGGTCGGTCTCTGTCACAGTCAGTGAATATACACAAGGGCGGACACATCTTTGAATTAAAAAATAAAATATGTCAAAAAATGTCATCATCATTGTTACTGTTATATTAATTTATCTGAATAGGTGTGTATTTTAACCCAGAGGAAATAAATATACTAATAAGGCTTTTTAAAAAGAAAAAAGAAAAGAAAGTTACAGATTCAAAACAAATGAGCTAAATATCTAAAGTGCTCATCAAACTAGTTCAATCAATGAAATAGCAAACATTATTTACCTTCACTTCTGATATTGGTTCAATACCCTCACTTTGCACATCTGAAGCACTGAGTGTCTCCTCTGGGTCCTGACACATGAATCGTATAAATATACAAATGTAAATAGAATCCATGCACACACACACACACACACACACACACACACACACACACACACACACAGTGTGTGAGAAAGGACAGGTTTCTGAGGAGCAACATATTTCAAGCAGCTGCTTCTGACAGTGCCAGAGCAGATTCATCGAGAGGCAGAACAAGCTGCCTGACAACAGCATGCAAAACTCCTCCGTAGCACGGGGAAAAAGAAGCAATATTAATGTTGAAAATTATCAAGTGAATCAAAATATAAATAAAGGATGAAAAATACGAGAGGAAGGAGCCCAAGAAATGTTGAGTTTCATTCAAAAACATACAGTATTTCCAAAATTCCTTGCCAAGTTTTAAATGTACCCATTTTATGAGGATTTGGTTAAATTCAGTAATTTTTAACTGTGAAATTTTAATGACAGCAGTTAAGATTTTGGAAAGAAACTCAAAGTAAGAAGAAGGAGCCCAGAAACATGCTCTCCTGAGATGTAATTATTTTTCTGATTTACCTCTGCAAGACTGCATGTTAGTGTGTCAGAGGACGACGAGTGACAACTCTCGTTTTCCTCCTCCTCCTCCTCCTCCTCCTCTGAATTAGACACCTCAAAAGCCTCCTGGATTTAGTGATAAGGGTGAATGATATGTGATCAAAACTGGTATTTAAAAAGGAGGAATGCTTAAGGAGGAATGCTTGTTGATTTAGTGAACATGTATTTGCTTAACAATTTTTGGGGAAGATTCATTTTAAACTCATAAATAAATTACTAATCTTCTTAACCAGGAAACAAAGATGTTTTGTTGTTGCTATGTGCAACATGAAAATAATCTAAATGTAAATCCAAAAGCTGTGTTGGTGATTGTTCTGAACTGCATGCAAAACAGACAAAATGCAGTTTGATCATTGAGTATAGTCATTGAGTATGTACAATAGGATAATAATAAATAATAAATAATAGGAAATCCCCAAAAAACAAACCATCAGTTTGAAGGATTTCTCTTGAGCCGGCCTCACAGCCCAATTCCAGAAAACAGAGGGAACACATGATAGTCACCAGGCCTGTCTTTTTTGAAGAATTCACCAATTTTACTTGATGTTCCCTATTCAACATTCACAATTTGGCAACCAATGGGAATCCTGGACTTGGTGACTGTCAAATTTATTTCCCCAAACAGTTCAATTAAAAAGCGTTGGACACATTTTTAATTGTCAGCAAAAAATGATTAAAGAGGAGGTTTAATAGGTTTGATTCAAAGATGAATTCCTACTATAAAATGTAAAGATCTCACAAGGTGTTATTGTTTCAGATGATGATGATGATGATGATGATGATGATGATGATTTCTACCTTATTATGATTGTGCTCATTATTACCTGGACTAAGTGTCTGTGTGAAGGTTGGTCTGGTTCTTCAGGTGTATCAGAGAATGCAGTGATGCCAAGATCCTCCTCGCTAATCTGAATCTGTGTGAGTTGAAGAGGCGAGAAAGACCAAGAGAAACAGAAGGACAACGACAAAAGTTAATGAAAAATGCATTCAAGGTTGTACTGCAGAATATTGTGTATATATATATATATATATATATATAGTATAACAGTTACACTAACCACAGAGAACAACCTTCAGTGTGTTTTGTAGAGAAACATTACATAAAAACAACCTTTGGCTTTAGTTCCTTGTTGCTAACAAGAAACATCCTCAATGGCTCGATGTGAAGTTCTAGCAAAATAAGTAATTTTCATTGTGAGCATTCATGGACCCCCCCCCTCAACTCTTCTACAGTAACAGAACAAATCAGTTCTTCTTTCTTTCTTTCTCTGTTCATTGACGTTCAGGCGTCATGCTGCACCTCCAGCTGTGTGGCTTGTTGCTGGGTGAGTTGTTCCAGCTCCTCGAGCAGCTGCAGGAGCACTCTGACTCTGGAGAACACCAGCAGGCTCTCCTCTGCTCCCTGTGGGAGGCGAAGCTCTCCTTTGCATCTCTCCATCTCCTCCAGCCTCCTCCGCATTGATCGCATGTTGGCAAGGACCATCTTCAAGTTGAAACAGAAAAAACGATTGATCTGTGGTCATTGATCAGTGCTCCAAACTGAAGCAGCAGAGGCCAATAAATCCGGACTTTTAGTTGTTAGCTTGGGCAAGCTCCAAAAATGCTGGTTCCAGTTTTCACAGGATGAGTAGGACGCTGTCAAATTTGCATTGTGTCACCTGTCGGTTGTGAAGATGCTCCGTCAGAGTTATGTTGGAGTTGTCCATAGAGGCTAAAATCGCTCTGATCTTCGGGACATTCTTCTCCATGGTCTTCAGCTCTGCTTCTATTGCCTCCACCACCTGAAATGAAGATTGTCAGCATCTTTTTCAGAGCTACAGAGTGCATTTCTCTTGATTTTGTATTATGTAAAAGTATTTCAAATGGGCGCCTCCTTCGAACATGCCACAATATCCCTGGTAAATCTGTTGTTGCAAGTCCTCTCTCATCTTTCCAGTCCTTTACTACACAGATGTACATGTCTGTTTTATCATCCCTAAATGTCAAAGTGTGGCCACCACACAAAGCAACATCTAATCTGCTGAAAGATTCTACAGATTCAGGTAATCTATCCAAAATGTAGGGAGGAAAAAAAACATTCCTGCAGTTTCCTCCCACTGCCATTTGGGGTCACTGACAACCTGAAATTTGTAAAAATCCTCTTTTTAAAACTCTTACCGCAGAAGCCTGCAGGAGCTGCTCCAGTGGCTCTAGGATGTTGCGTTGCATTTCATGGACTTGTTGGTCGTTGTGGTCCAGCCTCTCCTCCTGGGTGCTCGTGTCACAAACAGGGGAGATCTCATCCAGGACGGGCCTGAAGTCCTGCAGGGTGTGTCTGATCCTCTCAGAGTCGTCCAGGACCAGCTGTAGTTTTAAAGGGAAACATATCAATGACATTAAAAAACGGGTACCTGAAAATGCTTGTGGATACTGTGGTCAGTATTGAAACATGTCTATTTGGGTGACTAATATGTGCATGTGCAATAGGAAATAGTAATGGGACTTTAAACTACTCAATAACTGTTAAACTGCATGATAATGTGGGTGTTGAATACTGAATAAACTGTTAAAATAAATAAATAAAGCAAAATACAGCACATTTGCAGGAACCTATACTCTGAGTAAAGGTCTTCATGGGTCTTCAAAGCTTTGGGCTTTTATTTTTATTGTGTTGTTTGCCTGTTTCATGGTGTCACTGACCTGCAGAGAGTTTCCATGATTCTGGAGGCTTCTGGCTGTTGTGAACGAGCAGGGAACGTTGAGCCATGACTGAGCCTCATCTAACCAGCAGGCAGCGTTGTGCAGAATGTCTTCAAACTCCTGAAGACAGGCAGGGATCTGACAAAGGAGTAGAAAAAATATAAGGAAGCAGAATGTGATGTAGTGCATTTTCAAGATACATAATAGGTCAGTGCTTCCTGTTCCCTGGAGTTTGAGACCTTACATCGCGACGTTTCCTGCATTACAGTGTAGATGTAACATTGTATGCCTGACCTTGCCGAGGAAGGCCGTGCGCTGCTCGGCCATCTGCGCTGCATTTTGGTAGAGCTGCAGAGGTTGGGTGAGTTGGTCCATGAGCAGGTGGGCTTGATCTGGATGCTCCTCCGCAAGATCCTGCACCTCGTTCTCCAGGAGCATCAAGCGGCTGTGCCAGGTGTCCAGCTCATCCCACACATGCTGGAGAACAAACAATGTGAATGTACCTGTCATCAGCTCTTAGGAAACAGTGGAGGTTTCAGTTGATTTGTGTAACATGCACACACAGGCACATAAGAACACAGAATACAAGAAATACACACACCTTGAGTACATTTTGAGCTTCATTGACTGTTGGACTACTTTGCTCCAGTAACGCTTTCACTCTCTCCAGGCCAGAAGCCAACTCCACCACTTGACTGGCCAGCTTCTGAACTGGGGTGCTTTTCTCCATGAGCTGCAGAATACACACACACACACACACACACACACACACACACACACTTACTCAGAAAAATATAAGCTGTTTTGCTAGCAGATGGTTCATGTAACACTGAGGATGGATTTTGATCCTGTTTCCAGTTACCTTCTCCTCTTCTTGTTGTAGAGACAGCTGTACTTCTTTTAACCTTCTGCTGATATCAGCTGGTATCTCAGTATACCGGCTCTGCACGACTTCTATGATACTGTTTAGTTTGTCCCTCTGGGAGGACAAATCCTTTCTGAGCTCCTGTCAGTGTGAAAATACACAGGAGGGAATGGACAAGAAATATGGAAGACAGAGAGAAGAAGAGGTCAAACGTTTAGCTCTGTCTAAACTCTGTCTTTCCAAATTTGTTTGACTTATTTTTCAATTAAAGGTTGAAGGTAAGCTTACAGCAGCCTGTCACAAGTTTATTATGGTCTATCTTTAAAAGAGAAGGATAACTGGCAGTAAAACATTTACTGTACTTCTGATTTCTTGCATATGAGACCGACATAGACTTGAAAAGACCACTTACGGTCTGTAATCTAATTATTTAAGCTACATGTGGTCTGTCTGTGTTCACCTTTGCATCACTGACAAAATAACCAAACATACATGCTCTAATGTTTAAGCTAGGACTATAAAGCATAAAAAAGGAGCCTGACCTGCTGTTTGCATGGATTTGAACAGGCGTCCAGCAAGGAAAGAATGGCTGACACATGTTGCTCCACCTCTTCTATCTCCTCTTGGACTTGCTCTCTCTCTTTCTCCTCTGTCTGGGCTGCAGCTGCCACCAGCAGGTTTCTCTCTTTCAAGCTGCAGAGAACAGTATCTTCTCAGCATCACTGACATTAATGAGTAATCGCCTTACACACGTATATTAAACAAATCTCACCTCCTGACATTCTCTTTGATTTTCACTAGTGTTTTGGCAACTGGTCCGGGGCTGATGGGATCCTGGGAACTAGATAACCTCAGGGCGTGCTCCAGTCGATGCTCCAGGGAGGCTAATGCCTGCTGCTCGTGCTCCAGCCCAGCCTGGTGCATCTCAGCCTGAGCCAGAAGCTGCTGGGGTTCCTCCTGAGTGAAGCTCACAGTGGAGGAGTCGGGAACATCAGCCTGAAGACTGGCCAAAGAGTTGCAACACTGCTCCATCTAAAAAGAAATGAATTTAATCCTCATTACATCTATGTTACTTTTTTATGCTCTCTGCGTTCTGTATGTTTTGCTGCAATAACCCAATTTTGTCTCAGAAAGCTACAAAAGTCACTTAAGGCAAAGCAGTAATCCTTCAGTTCTCTAACCTCACACATATTTAGCAGTCAGAAAATACAATGACACAGAAAAATGGAGAAAAAATAAGTCATGTTTAATGCAAAAGCTGTGAAAGTATATTTTCTTAGTAAAACTCACACTTGTAGTGATGTCCTTCCATTCCTCTCCTCTCTGCTCTGTGTGTGCCATCAGGAGGCCAAGACCGCGTCGTAATGACGCCCAGCGCCTCCAGAGGCCACCCACCTCGCCATCCTTTCCAACCCCGCAGCCCTCCATCGGACATCCGGCTCTCAGTTCTTCTATCTTACCAGTGAGGCTGCGCAGCTCTTCCATCAGAAGCTTTATGAAGAGATTAAATAAAGTTCTAGTTAGAAGTTTCCTTCTACATGTACCATATGTCCAGTGGAGACAGATGGCATGTTGAAGCATTTTCACATCACCAGCATGATAACGCTGCATCAACCTACCGTAGCTCTTTTTTGTTGGGCAACACATTTGTCATAAGATGTCACTTGTTCTGCAGCACATTCTGAAAGCCTGGCTTCAAGCCCTGAAAGACACTGACGTATGTCTTCGTGGCACTTCCTGTGGCTCTGTTGCCTTATTTCACACCTGTGAGAAATTTGTCTTTCAGGTGTTTTTCAACAAGAAAAACGCAGAAATAATATAATATAATAGTTTTTAAACATGCTCCAATGAGATAAGAACAGCCAGTACCTCTGCAAGGTCTCCAGCCTGAGCTGGGCTTGGGCCTCTAGCACGGCTCTTCCCACCAACAACTGACAGATGATGTTGATGTGGAGCTGCTCAGTCTTTGGGCGGGATAGGAAGGGTTGTTGGGGCACCAGTTCTGCAAGGTGGCAGATATGAACCTGAAATCCATCTTCAAGAGCTTCTAGAGCCTGCTGAGTCTGTCTTTGTTCCTCAGTACAGTCCAGAAACCCTCCAGGAGCTGATAAGAAGGTGGCTTCAGCATTATGAAGGAAGGCTATTGCTCCCTGAGCAGCCCACTGGTAATCTTTCAAGGATTCTCGAGCCTGGGATAAACCCTCCTGTTGGACACATGTTACATGATCAGCCACAGTTTAGAGAAACAGCTCGTAAAAGTATGAAAATTCTCAAAAGTAGGCTGGATAAACCTTGAACACTTAATCTTACCATTCGTAAATGGCTCTTTTGCATGGTTGCATCCCTAAGAGAGTACAGATCCTTGTAGTTCTTCAGGTTAATTTTTTCTTTCTGTCCAAGACCTTCTAACACCCTTATCCCAGACTCCATATTTCTCCAAATTACCCAATACCTTCGAAGTGCAATATCTATGGCTTTTTCATCTGGATCTACTGGTTCGGCTTCCTCCAGCTCCACTCTTGTTCTCTGGAAACGCTCCATTAAGGCAGGAAGCTCAGAGGAAAAGCACAGACCTAACAGAAGCTTGGCCTCTATGTTTTTGATATCATCTTTGACAGAATCCTCCCAGGAGACTGAAGTTTCCACAATGCTGTGAATCCTCTGCCTCTCTGAATCAAGCTCAGATGGGTAGAATTCCTGAGCTATGGCCTCCAATTGGTCCGCTGCTTCTTGACACTGTGTCTTCAACAAAGGAAGTTCAACCAAAAGTGTTTGGCATAGTCTGAACCTCTCACCCACACTGATCGTTTTATCTTTGGCACGCTGGATTTGCTCTTTGGCAATGTCCCTAGATTCCTCCATTTGTCTCCTCAGGTGCAGATATTTGTCTTGCTCAAAGGCATTAATACTAAGAGCTTTGCACTGGTCTTGCAGCTCCCCAATGGCACACAGCAGGGCATTTCGCTTGGCTTCCTGGCAGTGACGAATCTCTTGTACTTGACACTGATGCTCCATTAGCATGTGCTTCAAATGTGCAATTGTTGAAAGGGTTTGCTGAGTCAGAGGGAACCTCTGCTGCTCCAAATCAGTGGAAATTTGCTGTAAACTAGCCTGGATGGTCGATAACTCCTCGTCGGAAGAGGTTTGCTCATGAATAAGCTCCTCCAATTCCCAGCTGGTTGCTTTCTCATGAGCTAACAATCCATCTAATTCTGTCCAAAGGCCTGACAGTCTGTTGACAAGATAGCGGCTCTCTCCTGGACTCAACCCTACGGCAATTTCCCTGCAACTGTCTGCCATTGCTTCCACCATTTTCAGCCGGCTCTCCACCTCCACTGTGGCTAATTTGTGACTTTTCAGTTCGCTCTCCAGCTTTCTGATGTCAGCTTTTGAAACACTGTCAACGTGGGCGCAGGGGTCTCTGTTAGCATGTGTTTCTGCTAGCCAGGCATCCATGCTAGCAAGCTGGCATAACAGTTTCTCCCTCTCCTGCAGATTTTTCTTCATGGTGTCAAGAACTTGATCCAAGCTGTCAGCAATGGCTTCATACAAGTCTTCTACTGTCTTCAGTACTTGGTCGCTTTCCTCCTTTTCCATATCAGAGGCTACATCTTTCATCTGCTCCACATCTACCTGCATCTTGGACCTTCTATACCAAATATCAGTCTGAAATTTCTTCATCTCACCAATCTGAATACGAGCCTCCTCCGGGAAAAGAGCTAACTTCTTCACAATACAGATGTGGTTTTCTGCCTGCTTGGCCCACATGATCAAGTCTTGTAATTGCTTGTTGATCTTAGCTGAAGAAATGCTGCCACAGCTGTATGTGTCAAACTTGCTCTTGGTGGCATTTAGCAAAGACCCCAGTTCCTGAAGACTACGTGTGATCTCATCCTTCTCTTTCTGACCCAGAGAGAAATGGACCAGAGCATTTGACTGGGACTGTAAGTGCAGATAAAGTTGGTTGAACAGTTTGAGGTCTGTGGTCAGACAGACTATTTCTAAAGTGCTTTTCCTGTCATGGCTTTGAAAGTTGGATGTCTGAAGAGCTTCAAGCTTGGCTTTAAGCTGTTCAGCCTCTTTTATTAGAAGAGAGGATTGAGAGGTGGAGCTTGAGGCGTGCTGCAGAGCTTTTTTGATGCTTCCTTCTAAAAGCCTCCATTCCTCCTGGACATCTCCGAGCTGGGCAAGAAGAGCACCTGAACTTTCAGCGTTGCTCAAGTGGGCTGACAATTGGCTACTCAGCTGCAGGAGCTCTTCCATCATGTCTTTTTTCTGATCCATGGTTTGCAGCAGGACATGGAGTTCCTCAGCTTGAAGGGCACTGCTTCCCAAAGTATTTCTGGCAAAATCCACAACAACAGAATATGAGTGTATCACGTGTCAGATACACAAACAAATACTATGAAGTTATGACATTTACTCACAAGCTAATTTTGTCCTTCTCATCAGCTATAAACTCCAGGAAAGCTCTGGTGGTTTTCATCTGTTTGTGATACTGTTTGACCTGATCCAGCTGTGCTGCTTTGACCTGCACCGTGGCAGACGCATCCAGCAGTGCGGAACTCCACTGTCCAACACTTTTTAAGGCATCTGGGTCACAAATCCTGGCACCACTCACCTGGTCCTGCACACAGCGCCTGTAGTCCTGTTGTAGACAGAACACATTATTGATTTATGTGAGGCTGGATCACATTTAAATATACATGCAAAGAAGAATAAAGATATATTTATATTCTACTTAATTTAGAAAAAAAGGTCAAGGGGTAAACAGAAACACGTACCTCTGCCTCTTGCAGTTGTTTGACCATTGCGGTGACATCGAGCTGTGCCGGTTGATAGCGACATGCCAGAACTCTTTGGACAGTTCGTACCAAACGAATCTCTGGTTCACCAGGAGAGGACTTCAGGTACCAATTCAAATCAGTGTGTGGTGTCCGCTATAGTATTATAACGAAATAAAAACAGTGGGTAAACTACTTATGAAACGCTCGTGAGAGCACTGTATGTAAACTAATCTGCAGATTATTTTGTCAAAACGTATCAATTTACTATCACATAAGACAAACAGTCAAATTGTCCCATTTGAGAAGCTGGAACTAGGGAATGTTTGGTATTATTGCTTGAAAAATGATGATTTTATCAAAATAGTTTTCTGTCAATTGACTGATGGATTCACAAACTAATCATTTCAGCAGGAGCACAGGAAAAAGCAGGAGAAAAACTGTTAGAATAAAGTGGCTCAAAAACAAAAAAAGGTCATCAGTGTTCATGTCTACAAACTTAAACATATTGGCCTAATTGCAGGTTTAAAATGACTTGTTTACAAAATCATCATCAAGGGAACGAATTAGACCAGATATCTTGAAGCTGCTTTTCTGTCTGACAAGCTTAGTTTGCTTGGTGTACATCTTTTAGTTTTGTCAAGGTTACACATGTCTACGTGATGAATAGTCTTTCCAGAATGAAACAACACATCCTATTTGGCATCAGAAAAGAGTCAAACTGTAGCAGCGCAAGTCACAGGCCGTACTGTGAGTAATTAGACCCTGCAGGAAATCATATCTCTTATGTCCTTCCGTTGGACCTTTCTGTCAGCAACATCATGGGAATATATAAACATTAATCAAAACACTGCTACTCTTATCTGTTCTCTGTTTAATGCATCTATAATTGACCACTTGCCTCTTTTGGTCACTTTGAGCTGTGCAGTTATGTTTAAAATCATAAAACTCAAAAGCTTAACTGATGATTTTCATTTATACGTCCATTGGACATGATGTGTGCAACTACAGAAAACACGTCAGTGCCACAAACTGAATGTTTTTTTTTTTTAATTCCTCCATTCAGTTCAGAATTTAACCTTTTGTTCACACACGCTCGCAACATGTTTTGCAACACAGCATGCCTACAGTAGATCTAAAGCACAGAGGTGCAGCAAGCAGGTTTTGTTTGTTTCAATCCAAACCAGTTGATACTCACATTTATTATGTTACTTCTTTCCACCAAGCTCTGGATCTCAGTCAAAATATCCTGCATGGTGGACTCGTGTTTGTAGGACTCTGCCAAACCCGGCGCAGTTCTCTCAGGCTCCATGCCTTCGTGGATCTGTGACTAGTAAATACACAGAAGACAGGGGTGGTGTCACATTTTAACCTCCTTCTTCCCTGTGTTTGCCCACAGATAATAACAGCTTCCTGTTCGTTCCCTGTTGTAACACACGGTGGTAAATATGACTTGGCTGACAGTAGCCCGGCGAGTCAGTACAGTAAACATAAGAATGTGCCTGAGTAGGGAGCAGTCCGCCCTGAGGGGAGAAAGAGTCTGTTCATCTATAAAGTGCTGCCTCTTTTGCTACTTTAAAGAAGTAACTGATCTGTTATAACTTGGATAGGCAGGGCAAACACCAAAACATGACATCAACTGCTAGGTTACTCCACTACAAACAGGGGAGGTGCCTTCTGACATATTTTGGACATGATAAGGTGGAGCAGTGTGCAGGTAGAGCGGAAAGAGGATTTGAGGAATCAATTTGCTGTATGTTTATATAAAAATAAATATTTATTTCTCAAAAAATCTACTTTAAGTGGAAGATGATGAAGGTAAAAAAAAAATTTCTAGAAGCTTAAACGAGAAGCTAGAAACTGCTGATCTGTGTTCCCTGTTTAACATGCTATTTCACCTTTTGTTGCATACTGTACTGCATCATTTAGTTTTGTGATACTCTTTATAATTAATAATGTGCAATAAGCAAGGGAATATGGATTTCATCCGTTTGTGAGGAGAAAAATAAAAATTCTTCCACTGGATGAACAATGTTCCACAAAAACATGAACGTCAGAACTGCACAACTGGACTTTAAATTCCAAATGGTGAGAGAAATAAAATAAGCAATTCAGGACTGAATTTCACTGAACACCCTCTCTCTAACATGAAGGTAAGATTAGGAAGGAAAAGTGGTTTGTAAATGTCAAAGGAGACCCTGATTGATGAGTGTAATTTAAAGCAATGACTGTGGATTTAGCTGGTTCTTCGGGGGGTGGCAAACCTTTTCCCACAGTTCAAATGTATTCAACAGGTAAAAAAAAAAAAAGTTTATTTAACTTTTTTAAAGTTTGTCTCTCTAATGATTTTATAAGCTGGAGAGCAGCCATTGACATCATATTGATTTTCATCTCTTTATGATCTTACATTTCAGGATCTTTTATTGCACATGCTGGTGGCCTAGAGGTCTAAAAGTCCCCTGCTTGAGTCCAGCCGGGACCTCTGTTGCACGTCCTCACACTCTCTCTGCCTTCTGGTTTCCTATTAGCTCTCCACTTCTACTACTTCTACTGTAGACTAAATGCCCACCAAAATACTTTAAGATATATCAAGATTTTATCAAGGTTCAGATATTAACTGATCCACCAAAAACCATTGTCATTGTCCCTCTGTTATATTATTTTTATTACATTTCTGCAATTGATCATTATCTAATTGAAGGGGCAGGCGATGACTTACAGGTTACATTTTCAGATTTTCCTCTAATCTTAGGTTGTTTTTGTAACTGACCTGATAAAAATTGTTCAAACAGCACAAGTGAAAAAAATAACTTTTAGGTGGAGCTGTTCAATAGTGGGAGACATGCAATCGATGACGAAGGTCGCAAGTAGAGTTTTTTTATTTGATTGAAAGGCTGGGAAACCACTGCACTAAAAGACAAAAGGTGATTCAGTGAAGAAAAGTAGATTGTTAATATGACATCTACCTGTTTCTGTGTCGCCTCTGTGTCCTTCAGCAATGCAGGTACCTTCCATTGACTTTCTTCAATTGGTTTGTCTGGTCTTTCTGGCACTTTTGCATGTTTGTTTCTTGCATCTTTTCTGATTTCTCCCTCTGCCATCATAGTTTGCTCTTCAGTTTGACAGAAATCCATCATCTCCTTTTGTTTGACATCCGGAAATGTTGTTTCTGCTGCCTGCGTGCCAGGGAGCTGACACTCGGCAACACTGCCACACGATGTGTGGGAATTCAACAGCTCACTGTGCATTAATTCATGGGTTTCTGAGTTTTCTTTGCATGGTAATTTAGCACTTGTAGATTTGACCTCCTCTGAATCTGAACTTACTAACACCGAGGGTTTTTTTGGAAGTGAGTCTGCCACTTGAGACTCTTTTAAGGCAGGACTCTTTAAATAATGGATTTCTAAGTCTGTTTCATCTGATTCAGGAATGATTAATGTTTCAAAGAGTCCAGATTTCTTCTCAGGAGATCCTACACTTGAAACTTCAGTGACCTTTGCCTCACAAAGCTCTTCTCCCTGTGAACATCGGAGTACATCTGGACTGGTGGCTCCAACATTTTCTCTTTGCTGCATGTCCTGTGGCTGGAACTCAGGCAGCTCAATATCCAACACTATAGTAAACACTTTCTTTGGGGTTACACTGATATCTTTGCAGTCATTCTCTTGCTCTTTAGCATCTTTAACTGCTTTAAACGTCTCTGATTGACACTGATCGGACACATTTTCAGGGGTAGAAATGGTGACGATGTCTGGCTTTGCTAATGGGGATCCGACCAGGGATGTGACACAGTGCGCTGAATTGATTTCTTTGGTATTTTCTGAGTTGTGGGTTGAGGTAGTGTCTTCCTGCAACGGTTCAGTGTTCATTAAACCCATGTTGAGAAGAGGAAGCGAGTCTGACATTAAAGGCTCTGTGTTATTTCCAGAAAGTGTCCTGTGCCCGGTGCTTAAAGGGTTGCTATCAGTGTTCAATGTGCCAGTATCATCTACTGGTCTGAGATAAGTCTTCAAGTCTATTTTTGGTGGAGTTGACATTAAATGTTCTGCATCTGGGATTTCTGCACACAGGGACTGATTAGAGACAAGGGCCTCTTCTTTGGCAGTCTCCATTTTATTGTAATTCTGGTCACTTTCAGAGTTTTCCTTGTTGCCTGTTGCAGAAGGGGAAGGAGAAGCAGGAAAACACACGGCCGTAGCTTCACCAGGTGAAGCTAAATATGATGCATCACTTTCACTTCTAAAGGTTTCTTCAACAGCTCTGCCTGACAAACCTTTGTCCAACTCCACTTCACAATGGTGTTGACCGACCTGTGAAACCTATGTAATTGAACAAAAATATTAACCACAGAAATCCTTGTATTATCGTCATTAACACATTGGATCATACAATTCTGTGACTGAGGAGCAACTCACCAGACATTTAGATAAGGTGTCAAGTGAAAGGGTGCTTTCATTGAGAGCATTTGAAGCACTTTTCTCCAGATTCTCTGTCTCTGTTGTTCCCAGACAGTTTAGAAGAAAATCTCGCTCAGAGAGCACTTCACCAAGAGCTTGTCGAAGCCACAAACCCTCATCCAGAGCTTCCTATGAGAGCACAACAGATATATAAACTCTATACTTATAGAGTAAACTATATTTCAGAGTTGAAATGTTCAACATAGAGATTTTTGAGATTATTGACTTCTGTGAACCTCGACATTTGAGTTGAAACCTCGAAACTTCGCAGATTTACCCGTTTCTTTTATGAGATTGTTATGACATGTTCTGGGTTTAATAAATTGATTCATAGATCCATGTATGGACACATTGATGCGTTTTACCTGACTGGGTAATGATGGTTTAGCCTGTACTGTTTGGCTCCACTTCTGCAGCTGGCCGATGACCTGCCTCACCCTGGTAGCTGTGTTTCCAGCACACTCCTCCTTCTTATGTAGAAAAATGGACCTCAAGCTACAGTGAGAACACGAGAGAGAGATTGATTTTGAGATGGATGGATGTGGTTATACCTCCATGAATGCTCATCTTGGAATAAAGAAAAGTCTAAAAGTCTGTGTAATCAGATTTTCCCTGACAAGTCTACCCTGCTGTTTACTATAATTATAGCATCTTGTGTCTCAGCAGTAATGTAGTGATGAGCAGTTGGATTTAAGATGCTGCACAAGGTACCTTTAAGTGAAATGTATCCATGCGTCTTATGAGTAAACGTGGATTATTAACTCTTCGGAGGAATGCAACTTTTCTGTACCTGTCAAGGTCTTTAGCAACTGCATCACCAAGCGTTTCTTGTGCGATGCCCGTCTCTCCCGTCTTCTGCAGGTTGTAAACTCTTGCTGCCAACTCTGTCCGCCTGGTTTCCACATTCTGAGAGAGACATAAACGCTTCTTTAAAAAAAATGTCTCCTGCGTGAGTGTGTTTAAGACACTTACGGTGTGTGGACAGATGGAAGTATGTGATCCTTGTTATTTAGGCATAAAGCAACATTGTATAGCATCTTATAACAATACCTGCATTGTGTACCACTGCTGTTTGAGCTGGCTGATGTCAGGCAACATTTCCGGGGTCCCACACAGATTTCCAAAACGTTCAGTCAGATCTTTCAGTGCTGTCTGTACACAGGAGACCTCGTCCTTCACTTGTTGAACTCCCTGGTTGCTGTTATCTGAGAGCAGTGCCAGTTTCTCTCTGATGCTACTGTCTAGTGCCCTCTTGTGGTTTTGGAGGCTGCTGACTTGAAGGGAGAGGCTGGTTTGGGCCTCGGCTGTGGAACTTGTGGTGATAGAGTCCTTGAGTGTTACAATTTGTAAAAGGTATTTTTCTATGTCTGTTACTTCTTGCAGCAAAGCCTGAAAAGTGGAGAGTGAGAGAGAGAGACAGATAAACATCTGCGTATAATGTCAGAAAAGTCATCATCCCCTTCATGAAAATGTAATTATTTGTGGTTTTAAAGCAGAAGGAATGTGATATAAAATGTAAGAGAGCTTGTTCATGATTCACTGGGTCAGTTTACTTAATGGACCTCACCTCCAGAGCTGGCACATCAGTGCTCAGTGCAGCTGAGCTTTCTTTCTTGGCCTGACAGGCTGACATCCTTTCCTGCAGGGATGTCAATTTATGCTGGCAGTCCTGCAGCAAGTGGCCAAAATGTTCCTCATTACTCACACCTTCCTCGAGGCGGGAACACACACCCTGTGGACATTTCAGGCACACCAGGCGCCACAGTCAGAGGGCTAACACATCATTTCAGACTGAGTGGGCTTATACTAAACCGGTGCTTCCCAACCATTTTTGTATACGTGAGCTTCATCGACCCAACCGCTGATTTTAAAGTGGATGTTAACACTAGACAAAGTAAATATTGTTTGAATATTTTTCATAAAACTGAATTGTCAATTTAGGTTGGTTTAGTCAGGTTTGCATTCCTACAGCAGTCTAACTATTTATCTATAACTGTTAGCTAATGCATTTCAATGTACTTTTAGCTCTTTAATCAGAATTTGTATCCATTAATTCTAGCTAATTATTTCACTGTTTACTTTTCTCCTAAACACAAATGTGGATATGTTTCTTTTTATTTGTATCAAATCATAACATCTATTTTTTCAAATGAGTTAAAAGACTAAACAATCTTTCCGTATACTTCAGCGCTACAAGTACCTGTGGTTGGGAATCACTGTATTAAACCATGACTATCACTTGAACATGAAGTTTTACCTTGCGGCAGGCCTGCAGTCTCTGGTCAAGGTAGGAGGAGGTGAGCTCCAGATCCACTTGTGGAACACTGAAGCACCGAGAGAAACAAAGAGAGTAAAACACACCATTCAGAATTAATGCAATACTAGTAAAATGTCATTGTGGTGTCGTAGGGGGAGAAAAGCTTCAGGGAGGGTAGCTTACCACCAATGAGGGCGTACATGGACAGCAGTGGGATAAATAATGAGTTGTAACATGCCACCCTATTGTGTAACAACAAACAGTCATGGAGCAAAGAATGAGTCACTAATCTCTAGGGAATAACAGGCTATAGCAGGCTGACTCATAAAATAACCACACCAAACCACTGTCACAAACATATGGCATAAAAATGATCCATGATGATCTGATGTTGTCTAAACAACTGTAAATATATTGATCTCTATATATATTTAATTGCACGAATGCTGTTTATGGTTTAACACAGACAATTTATGGCACTACATAAAGAACAGGGTTTGCAATATAAAATGCATCCTGCATGCTTTACAGACCACAGACTCGTCAGTTACTATGTTCAGTCAGGTAAAGTCCGGTTTTGCCTGCTTTGTTTGTTTATGCAGATACCCTGATGACAACCGTTGAAACACAGTTAATCAATCATGCAGCTATGAGACAAAGAAACAGAAAGCATCCAAACATGCTGCAGAAATACCGGCCCAGCAGCTGTCTTATGCCCTTATTGTGTGAATGTTGCACGTTATGTTGAATGATGGGGGTTTGCGTGCTACATGGCTGAGAAGAGGCGTTCATCAACAGATCGCTGCAGGCGTGGGAATCTGTAAACATCCTCTGAATTGAAACATGAACTTGAAACAGCTAAGCATGATGTCGGTTACCTGTTGAGAGCCTGGATGCTCTTCTCAGTCTGCTCCTCCACCTCAGAGAAAAGTTGATGGGTGCTTCTGACTTTATCCTGCAGCTGGATCCCGTCCACAGACAGACTCTGCAGGCGGACCGGACTCGCTATGGAAGCCACAACACGCAGATCTTCCAGAACACTGTCTGCCTGCTCATCCTGGTTCTGGAGCTCACAAAATAGATCCTGTAGAGGAAAATAAGTTACTGTTAGTGATCAGCATTTTAAAGTATCAATGTCTACTCTAAGTAGTAGTGGTAGGGAACATTGGTCTGCGCCTTATTACTGCCTCAAGCTGCCTGCACTCAAAACCCAGCTGCTAATTTGTCATCTTAACAAAAGCCAGTAAAACATTCCTGCTGCCACTCAGTGCTGTGAAAGTATAAAGCTTTAAAGAAATACTCACCTTCCCACACATTAGCTGTCCAACCGTGGTATTTATATGTAACATTTTGAACTTGACACTTCACTACCAAGATATCAGGTCACAACAACACACACATACTGTAGCAGCCATCAATTTAAGTACTCACCTTAAGTTCTGCGAGGACTGTTGTGACATCAACATCTGAACCACTGAGGGTGAGAAGGGAGTCCTGAATCTTTTGGAGGGAGTTAAAGCATTGACCCATCCTGGCAGTAATTTGTCCCTCTGCAGCCACCATCTGCCTGTAAACATCCTCAGCTTCGGAAACAAGCTCCTTCAGCTGCTCTGTCTTTTTTCTCATCTGGGTCTCCACAACCTGACAAAACAAAATAAATGGAGAGATCTGTTATAACTCCATCTGATCCACCACTGGCAGGTCAGAGTATTGAGTGTGTATGTGTTTCATTGACCAGCATGTGAGCCTGAAACGCCCACGTCCTAAACAGAAAGCTAAATCAAAAGCTTCACGCTGTACCTGCAGCTCCAAAAGAGGCTCTGTGCTTTGAAGCAGCCCCTGAATCTCAGCGGCTCTGCGGTGGAAACGCTCCATGTTCTCCTCTTGGGCCACAATCTCATTCTGGAGACAGTTAGAGGGAGATGATCAGTGTTTAAAGCAACTGTAGAAATCTAAAGAACATTTAACTTCTCATAAGGCGGCCCAGACCGGTTTAAAACTGTGTAATACAGAATGAAATGGGAAGACCTGTTTTTACCTGCAAGGCCATGATGTCGTCCTCTGTCTTAAAGTACGGACACTGAGCAAATACTGCAAGTTTATTGGCGGTCCAGCTCTCCACCTCTGCTCCAAGCCGGAGGACTCCATCCCACAGAGTCAGGCCAAGGTGTAGGTTTTCAAGGTGTGAATCTGTCCTTTCTGATATCTGCAAGAATTTGAGTTGCAATGAACGCTCAGCTTACAACACACAACCCTACTCAACATAAGCCCTTAGAAATGAGATCTTTGCAATGATACAGAGTTACTATAAGATGCTGTAGTTTACATATGGGATCAGCGACAAACTTAATCTTGCCTAAATAACAGTATTTGTACTGTAAATTTGTACAATCAAAGCACATTTATGGCGAGTAGAAAGTTAAAAGTGACTGAACTCACATCCAGCCAGCGGTCCATGAGGCTGTCTGCTTCATCCTCAAATGGGACAATGGTGCATTCTGGGATGTGACGTAGATGAGTGTGGAGCTGCCTGCAGACGCCGCGGACCTCCTCTATGCTGACTCCGAGGCCATTCAACTCTGCTTTTGTTTCCTGGACCTGACAAACCACACACACACACACACACACACACACACACACACACACACACACAATACATATAAAACACACTGAGAACCAGACCCAGTGATTTACCAGGGATACACAAATGATTTGGTTAATGTTCACTACTTTATTACCAAGCTGACCAACCCTTACTTAAACAGGGTGGTATACCTTAGAGTGCAGTCTCTGCAGGTTGTCCTTCCCCATGTAGGAAGCTTGTTCACTGAGGATGCTTTCCGCCCTCTGCAGTGTCCCACTCAGCTCACCACGGATGCTCTGGAACCTCTTCAGCAGTTCTGTTAGGACATGACACTGCTCCAGCCTGTATGTGATCCATAAGACAACACACTTACACCAAACTCAGTGAAGTACCATAACTCGACACAGTGCATTACAAAGCACTGTAACTGCTCTATTTACCGCTCAGTCACAGCTTTCGTCGTCTCCTCCCAGACGTCCTCCACCTCTCTGGTTTGACTCACATCGGGGCTTCCTGATTGTGAAGATGCGTCTTGTACGTGCTGCAGCTCAGCGAAGCGGCCAGCGAGACGACTTTCCAGCTCTGTCAAGGCACGTGTCCTGCAGTGGGAGAAGCAATCATTAGTGTGCTGAGGCACCCTGGTACTGACATTCTGAGACAACACCAGTTATTATTAGAGTTATTCTTGTTTTAGCATTCCTGGAATACCAGGACTTTTTCTGTAACTTTAGAGCCGTGTAGGGGAAGAATTTAAGGGAGAAACCATGATTGTAAGGGTTAACGAGGGACTGGACTCTAAACTATCCTTGTTAAATGCCTTTACAGTATATGGATGATAATGTTTCATGTTCCATTCTGCGATAATAGAGCACATTTCAAAAGGTTAACGCAATCACAGTAAAAAATCTATAAGTCAGGTTAGTTACATAATGCTATCTTCAGTGACCTGATGTAATACTCCCCCATTAATACGCTTGTCCTATCAGTGTACCACAAGCACTAAGAGTGACTTGTTGTTGGCCCCAGATCAGTGTTGTACCTGTGTTGCACAGCAGGCAGGGTGGGCTCCTGTAACCCCAGCTGCTCAGCTGCTTCCTTTATCTCCCTCAGCACGCCTAACAAGGCAACGCTCCTCTGGAACAAACTCTCCTCCTCTTCTCCCTCTTTCTTGACCAGGCTGCTTCTTCTTCTTCTCTGGTTTGTATCATTTTTTCTGTCCAGCCTACTCCTTTTGGCCTCCAACCCTGACTCCTCTTCCATTCTGCTTGGAGTGGGATGCTCCAGCTCCTGTGCTCCCCCCTGCTGGGGTAAACCATCCCCAGTCTTTGTCTGACTGGGATTCAGCTCTTTATTCCCCTGGATTTGCTCCTTTCCCATTGGAAACAGCTCATCTTTCCTCTCCCTGTTCCTGGCTCTCCTTAGCTCTTTCTCCACATCCACAGCTTGCTGAGACAATGATGTCACCACATCCTGGCACGTCACTGTTGAACCATCCATGGTCAGAGTCATCCCCACTGCCTTTAAAGTGCTGTCAGCGCTATCAGATCGTTCTGCAGCAGTCTGCAACTTCTGCTGCATTGCTGCCTGCCAAGAGTGTCTCTCCTGCTCCCAGTCGGTCTCATTTTGCTGTCTGCTGGGGTCCTGGTTTGCCAGCAGGGTTGGGATCTCGGCCTTGACTTCCCTCACTGTGGACAGGAAGTGATCCAGGGCCTCGACAGCTGTCTGAACCTCCTCCAGCCGCTGTCTGAGCTGCTCGACATGATGGACACTGTTGTGGAGAGCCTGGCAAAGGGGCGAAGGGGATGTGGCGTCCAGCCCTTGTCTTTCCTCTTCAGCACCTCGTTTTGATATGTTTCTTATTTCAGACTGCAGGCTGTCATCCATCTCCTGGGTAATGCACGAGGGATTAATAATAATGTTTGCATATTTCACTCTTCAATTAAAGTGTTAGCTGTTTGAAAAAAAACATAGACATACCTTCAAATCAGATATCAGTCTAGGATCCAGCGAGGTGAAGGAGGAGATGTCCACAGACTCTCTGATGATCCGGTCCAGATTTTCGGTGATCAGTGCCATCTGATCATCTGCAGACTCCATCAGGTCTGCAGTACTCTCCAGAGATGCCAACCTGACACAAACCAAAATAAAACCAGCTTTAGTTGTTAGAATAAGTTATTATGCAAAGTACTAAAATATGTTATTAGTTAACTTCATCTGCTGAGAAAGATCATGTAATATGATTGAAAGTTCAAGAACAACTATTAAATGGACCTTAATGTAAAGTTATTTCCATGGTCCAAAATAACACTATATATGATGATACTATTATGCAATATATCTTATAGGGTTAATAATCCTATTATTAAGTGTCCAGGCACTGATGTCCTGTGCCTGTCTGTATGGTTTGTACTTTGCAAATTAAAGATCACCAACAAGGACACGAATGTTATGAATGTCATTACTGTACATGAATGTGAGGGGTGCACTCTACCTGCTCTGTAGGCACATCTGTTGGCCTCTCCACTGCTGAGTCAGCTGCTCCCAGTCTCTTTCCACTTCACTGTGATCTTCCCTGGTCATCAGATGGGAGAACTGGGATAGCTGGGCATGCTGGAGCTTAAACTCATACCACAGTGCCTCTGTCTCCTGTTTTAAAGTCTGTTAAAGAGAGACACGTTTATAAAGAAATCACAGAAATCACGATTTGGAATTCTAATAGTATTCAAAAAATGCTGAATATAAACAAAAAGTGGTGAAGTGATGCTTCAACTTGCCTGTAGTTGCTTCTTTTGGTTCATCAGGGTGGAGATGGTGACTGGGTCTGGGACAAACTCCTCTAAATGTTGCTTGTTCTTCTGGAGTTGAGACTGAAATAGATTTCTGTACCTACAGTGAAAGATTTACACGTTGTTTCAAGAGAGACTGAAGTTCATCTTAATAGTGTCTTCTATTCTTATTTCACTACATTGAAAATAAGGTACGTGGCAGACTGTCATGTCTTTGGAGTAACGATGTTGTTTAAATGAGATTAAACAGGTGTGATGGGTAATAACACACAGTAAATCTAATCTAAATGGTATTATATTTATATTTTATTGTAACATTTGTTAAAGATTTCAGTTCTGAATAATCTTCTGCAGTGCTGCTCTGTTGGGTCAAAGTTGAAACTCACACACACACACACACACACACACATTAACTCATACCTTCCCAGTACTTCCTGTTGTGAGGAGTCCTCTTCCTGTGGTGAGGCGAGTGTCTCTGGGATAACGGTCCACTCTGCCTCCTGCTTGGTCTCCACCGTGTTGCCCCTGACAACCCCCTGGGAGATGGGAGAGTCGTTACAGCAACAGCCCAGTGAAGAAAAGACAAGAGAAAAAGATGGAGCGGCGAGCCTATCCAATTAATGAGGATTAGTGTCCTACAGCCGGTGCTGTGTCTTCTTCAGGTCAGTCACAGCCAATGAAAATGCTGAGCTTTTTTCTGACCAAGAAGACTTTAGGAAAGGCAACTTTAAACGCAATATATAAAGTAAATAAGATCCATGCAGGGCAATTAACACATGCAACATATAATTAGCTTAATACCTGCATTGTACTAAAGTCAAAGCTGCAACCATCTGTTTAGGTAAAGAAAACATGAAGAATTAAAGGAAAATGCACACTTTCCTCTAGTGAAGCTCTGCCTTGCAGGTAGAAATCAAAGAAAGAGGTGTAAAGTAGCATATTTATAACTTTTTTCTTTTTTTCTTTTTAGGTTTCTTCAGCATCAGCATCCTGATGACAGCAAACATGTTCAGAAACACGGATGTGATTTACTTTCATTTGACATTACATGAGTTGTAGGTTAACAAAAGAAAGTTTTTCAAACTTCAAAAATGCTAATTGTTGTTTCAAGCTGCAACTTGGAGCTTACAAAGTGCTAAAATACCAAGGAAGCTGAGAAAACCAAGAAACCCAATAAGAAACTCTATAAAAAAACAAATGTTCTCTTTTCATACCTGTATATGAGTTTGGGTTATGTTCAGCACACAAGCTTTCAGCGGCTGCTCTTTGGCTCGAAGTGAGGCCTCTCGATGTTTCCCCGACCCACAGCCTCCTCGCTGTGCCAGGTCGTCCTCCCTCTCTGCTGCTGGGACACCCGGAGCTCGCAGGTGGTGGACATCACTACGAGGCTGCGTCGACAGAGCACCACCCACAGGTGAGAGGTCTTGTTGTGGGCTGTCCACGCTTTGTTTCTGTGGGAGACTGTTGCTCTGCTGTGTGTCGGCCGACATGCCAGTCGCTCCCAGCGGGGCGTTCCGCTGGAGCTGCCGTCCCCTGCTGAGTTAAGAAATGTTCATCAGGGGGAGGTCAGTTAGAACCACTCAGGCATCTCTTTAAGATTAATAGACGTGAAGGATTACAGAGTGACAATAGTTACTCAATAAGCTGTCTGCTTCATTTAATCCATGCAGTTCAACTAAAATGTAATTTGTGTTAATTTGTTAATTTAAAGGTAAATTCTAATGCTGCAAAATTCTGTTTGATTTCTATTCGACTTTGAATGAATGAAATTTCCTTAAACTAAAATCTAACGTTTTTCCAAATGTTTAATGTGCTACCAACCAATAAATGGCTTTAGCAGGCCAAATTACATGTCACAGTTTAAGCTTCCATTCTGAAAAAAGTGTCAACATTTACAGCAGCAGGGATGAGTTTTATGAGAGCAAATTCAAGCACTTTCCAATGATTACAAGGTGCTCTTTGGTTACTACATGACATCTGCCAAACTATGACATCTTTAACCCTGATCTTGAGGGAAGGTTTGTAAAATGATAAAATAATAACAACATTTAAACCATTGCTTTATCAGCATGAATATCCATCATGTAGTATTTCTTCAGAGTGTGTAAAGTGAATCCTTTGACTTGTAGTTCAGTACAGTTGCAGTACACTGACGGATTTGGGTGCTACAAAATGAGTATGGGTATTTTTCTCAAAGCCACAGACTTTCAAAATGTCTAATTGCATGTGAGGATTCAGGATTCAGTTAGAACACAAAAATCTAATCTTCAGAGCAGAGCAGATGTGAACATACATCTAAGAGACACAGATGTTATTATTTCCTTCTTAAATGCACTTATGTCTAATATTTTTCTCCTCATGATGCCTCTCCTTAGCTGATCCTCCTGATCTTACCAGTCAGATGGGAGCATTGACTCACTGAGTTGTGTTTCCTGTGCTTCATCTGACTCCCTCAGTTGGTCTGTTGCTAGGCAGGAGGATTTTCTTGGTGTTAGTGTTTCACGCAGCTCTTCCAGCGATTCAACCCGTTCCTGAACAGATGCGGCTCCGTCAATGACGACCTGGGAGGAATGTGAACTTCTGAGCAACTGAAATCACGTATTTTTCTTTCTGGCTATCTGATCGTTTCCCAAAATCATACAGTTTGCCACGCAGCACAATCAGATGTTAATGCCATGTTACGGACTTATACAAATACCTGTTGCTGCGGCAAAGAGTCATGGTCAGTCTGGTTAGTGACGTGTGGGAGTGTGGAGTGTTAGTTTCACATTGCACAACAGAAAATGACTGCTTTCCATCTCTGATCTTAGACCATAATATTGGAACAAAGGCGGCCATTTCTCTGCGTACATCCTGAGTGTGACACAAACAAGCAGAAGCTTACTTTGCAAAAATGTTTTATGAAAACTAGTAGTAAGTAGTGCCAGATTATCAGGGTATAGGATAGCTGTTAGGGATAAAGGGAATCAGTAAAATACTGAATTAATTGGGCTCGTCAGTTATGTGTGTTACAGGTGGGATAACCCAAAAAGTAAGATATTGTAAGTAAAACAGTTAAATGAAAAAACATCAACATTTGGGGAAAATACATGTATTTGCTTTCTTGCTGAGCGTTAGATGAGAAGATCAGTACCACTTGTTTTTGTCCATTTATAATGAAGCACAGCCAAAAGATGTTAGCTTAGCTTAGCATGAAGACTGGAAATCATCATTTGTACCATGTATCATGTGCTGGTAGACGGAGTTATTTCCCACTATTTCCTGTCTCTATGCTAATTTAAGGTTTTAATTTCTGGTGTTAAAATTTTGAGATTCATCTTGAAATCCTGCATGTTGACTTAATCTTTAGTGTACCTTCGTGTAAAGTCTGAGAACATGCATACTTACAAACATTGTCCTCTTCGTGCATTCAGCCCACTTCCTGTTGACCTTGCTGAGTTGCTCGGCCAGAGTGAGGCTGGCTGACGATTCTGTCACTTTTATGAGCAAATTCCTCGCCTCGTTTAACTTAGCATGACATGACGTCCACACGGTCGTATCCTACAGCAGCCAGACCAAAAGATTAAAAACATGAGGTAAATCTGAAGCTTCTGCCCTGCAGGTCCTTTTTTTTTTACATTAAACATTGGTTTATTGCAGCTTTCAAACACTGGACTACTTTGAGATTGTATTGACAAAGTTCTCACAGGTTGAGGTTACCTGCGTCCCCACAGCATGACACTGTGCATGCGACTGTATGTTGCATGTCTGGAGAGAAGCAAGGCAGTTGTTGTAAGTCTCCCAGGCAGACGCCACTCTCTCCATCGTCCCTCTCACAGCCGTCACAGCTTGTGTGATCATTTCAGCTTCACTTTCTGCTCCCTTCACCTGACGAGTAACATGCTGGGAATCTTCACCTGTGACGTGAAGGGATATGGAGCTCAAGTCTTGCCCTTTGCTAATAAAAAATATTCTAGAGTTCACGACGTATCAAAGATAAAGCAGACTAAGAGGGTTTTGTGTTTACAGAACTTCTATCACAGACACATCATTTAGCTCATACCTGGCGCTTCCTGGCCAGTGTAAGCATTCGCCTTCTCCTTCAGGTTCTGAAGAGCGTCCATCAGGATCAAAAGCTGGCCTTGGTGCTCCACTGTTTCCTAGGCAACATACCAACAGTACCATCACTTTAGCTGGTTTCTCAGACAGCATCATTTGTCAGATTTAAATTTCGTTATTAAATAATTCCTGAACCTTTTACAAGTTAGTTTGATATTCACTGCTGCTCACATTAGCATGTTATTGGTTTGATGTCCTGCCCCTTCAGATACTTACATGCCAGTCCTGCAGGAGCAGCAGCACTGCCTCCTGGGATCTGTATGGAGCTTTCCAGGCCTGAACCCTAGAACTGATGCGGCCCAGAAGATCCAATACAGTGTGAAGGGATTCCTGGTATTCCAACTTGATCCCTTGATACTTGGCTGTGACTGGGATATTGGTTAAACTGTTTTCAAATAGAGAAGGTCCTTAATTCATTAAATGATTGTACCCAAACTGCAGATCATTTTAATACAAGGGCGTTTGGTTCTAAACGTCCATATTGGAATATTGATTTTAATAACAATGCAGTAATTACTTACCATTTTTTAATCTCATCAAGCTTTTCAAGGGGCACTACTACATTCCCCGAGTCATCCATGTTGTGGTAGCTGTCAAGGATATTGAGGCGGTGGCTCATTTCCTCAATTAAAGTCTAAAAAAAACAGGAAATAAGATTATTGATGATAATGTGTGTCAAGTCTCATAATATTGTTATGGTGCCTGTTCATATATCGGTCCGCCACATTCTTGTCCCACGGCCTGTATGTCGTTTCAGAGTTGTTTCAGGAAACTAGCACATTTTACATTTTCTAATTCTTGAGAACAAGAAAGATCCAGTATGATCCTTCAAATAAAAAGAACCTTTAGGTTGTCTTGTTGAGCTCTTGCTTTTTTAACAGCATCTGCATGATCTTTCACTCCTCCTCCCTCTTTTCTTAGCGCTGCCTCCGCACGCTGCAGCCACACAACAACTGAGTGCAGAGGAGGAGGAAGACTTGAGTCCAGGTCTGCTTCACGTCGCTGCAGCTGAGGAACGACACACACACATGCACAGCCTGGTATGAGCACAAAACCTGGTCAGTGTGATGCTGGCTAATGAGTGCTCTGTCAGCATTTCTCATTTATCTGGAGCAACCTCAGGGAGCAAAACAAAAACAAAAACACAGCACAGGACGCAGAGCAGGGACAAAATGATCAAAACACTTCTGTGACCCTGCTGCTTATTATCCACAGTGGATTTGCTCACCTCCTCTTCCAGACGATCCCACGCTTTCTTGAGGGCACACTGCTCTTGCCTGAGCTCAGGGCAGCGTCTTAAGGCAGCAATGAGGGTCATCACTGGTCTCCTTTGCTTAGTGAAGGAGCCAGCAAGGTTCTGAAACACCTGATGAACCAAACACAGCAAAAACCTCTAATCGCTGTACAAAATAAATCACATCAGTGAATGTTCTCTTCTTTGAGCTCTTGTGCTTTGCTTTACCTGATATCTTTCTGCATAGCTCGATTTCTCTGTAGCCGCCCATGCCTCTGACAGTTCCTGGTAGCCTTGCTGCAGCCAGCAAGTCACCTCTACGGCTCGCTCACTTAAAGAGATCTACAATTTTAAAATGTCGACAGTCATTAGCTACACTTCTGTGTGTAAACTGAGGTACAGGTACATACAGTTTGACAAATATTCATTGAGGACGTCTTTGCTTGCTGTGTGGCTACCTGGCGTAAGGGTGAGACAGCAATTGCCGGAGCGAAGTGAGCAGGCAAGACCACAGGTGAGAAAGAAGAGGGCTGGACGAGAGGAAACAGCTACACCAGCGCCACCAGAAGAGAACAGGGGAAATAATTAACACCACAGGTTCATGCAGGAGACTGTGGGTTCAAGCTCTGAACAGGGAAGGGAAGCAGCAGGGGCAGGAAAACAGTAGCACTATCACTCTGCAGTTACTAAAGTTTAAACTTTCAGATGGAAAGATTTTGAAAGCAATGCTGTCAGTTCTGCAGTTAAGTCTTTAGAAGGTGTTTAAGATATGGGTTTGATTGTACCTGTAGATGATCATCAGGTGCTGGCATGGAGTACTGTAGAAACTGGGCCACATAAGTCATGATGGACTTCTCGTCTGGGTCTTTAACATCAACGTCTGAGGTGCAGGTAAATACACAGAAAAGGTTCATTGTTGCTCAGTGTTGTAACTGAGTTGTAACTATGTTGTAACTATTATTTAGGCACCACGGGTTTCACCTTCTCTCGTGTACAAACATCAAGGTAACACAGTTATGTCTGTGGTAAAATAAGTCATATTAATTGAAAATATAATCATAACTACCAAATCCCAAGGATTCTTAACACTGCTTGGTTTTAGTAATTTCTTACGCTACCTGTTATTTGGAAATACTGTGAAACACTATTTAGGACTCAACAATACCACTCAGCCTCACCCTGGGGCTCCAGCAGGCGGGGGATGTGGAGCTCCCTCTCGGCCAGGTGAAACGCCTCTTCAAGGTTCTCCTGGTTGCTTCTGGACTGGACCAGCGAGAGATCAACCAGCTGCGGTCGGAGAGAACACAGGATGGCCAAGAAGGCCTCTCCACTTCTCCAGCTCGACTGAAAGTCCTTCATAGCGACAGAGCAGCCAGCCCTAGAGAGAGAAAGAAGAAGACCTCAGTCATTGCTTCGACTCTAACATTTACGCCAACAAGTTATTTAGCGTGTCCACCTTTTGCATGTCTTTGAACTGTGGGATGAAAGAGGTCAATTAAGAGAAAAGACATGCAAACCCCACAAAGAAAGGTGCAGGACTGCAGTGCAAACCTCTGAGCCACCATGCTGCTTATAAAGCTTTTCAGGTTACCAGATTTTCAACTCACATCCAAAGCACTCATATATATAGTACACAACCCACGTTTGGCATCGGTCCCTGACCCACATGAGCAGGGACTTCTTGGCAGATATTCGGAAGCGTCTGTGGAGAGGCGATGACCGGCCTGCAGGGCCCGGACTAGCTGGGACTGGGCTGCCGGACCAGGAGTCCGGGCTGGCGAGAGAGTCCAGGGAGGAATGACAAGAGCTGAAGGAGAGAGTGCTGGCCAGCTCCTCGATCTGAAACAGACATAGTGAAACAATATATTGCATTTCAAATTATCAGGTACTTTAAAATGGTTCATACATACGTGAAATCTGACCAAAATGTGCAGTCAGTATTTCTTTAATAATGCATCACAAGATGCTTGTTTGTTTCCTCTTCTTCAGCTTCCCCTTCTTTTTCCTTTTTCACAATAGCAGTAGCAGGTTAATACTGTATGTTTACCATTGGTACTCACATGACAGTGGAGGATGATGGTCCATATGAGTCCCAGGATGATGGACGGCCGTCCATCTATGATATCTGAGATGTTTATGTTCACCAATTTGATCTACACCAAACAACCACAGCACATGTTAATAACACCCTGCAGATTCAGATGCCATGGTTTTTTCTGTTGTGACACTTACAGATTTTTTCTTGAGAAAGTTCAGTGCTGTCTCAATGTCGGCCCTCTGCTGGAACAGCCCACTGCCCTTTTGTCTTTTCTGTGGAGATTACAACACCAGCTTTATTGTGATGACAATATTCATTTTAGCATGATTTTTGTGTTGTTTGTTTCCTCACCAATAATGTCTAGTGATTAATTGTGGATTTCAAGGAGGAATTTAGAATCTGTTCAACTCACTGACATCAGCAGCACACTGTAGTAACTCACCATGCATTGGCCAGTCATCACCTCCAACAGGTCGAGCAGCTGTGTCCCATTTCTGAGGTCAGTGAAGAGGTCTGACACAAATGGGGGCGAGAATCTCTGTAAAAGTGCACAAAATGAAGTCTTACTGATTTATCTGCCCCGCTGCACAATACATCGACATAAAGGAGTGGGTGAGTTCAGGTGAAAACTATGATACTTCAATAATCTCACCTGTTCCATCTTCTACAATCAGAGAGGATTCATACAGTCTCAGGAAGCAGCAGAGTTTACAAAAGAATCTAAGCTGTGCTACAGACTTTTAGCCATGAAAGCATCAACCACTGAGCAGAAACATACTGTCAAAGGTGCTACAGCATCAAGGTGAATTTATCATCACACCTCATTCATTTGGGATCTAGTAAAACAATCAAATAGATAACAAATGAGACACAAACGTGAATAAACATAAATGACCCGTGGTCACTGGCTCATATTTGGTGGGAAATCTCCTGCATCGTTTTATACAAAACAGGAAGTTGTTCTGGGTTTCTTCGTGTCATGTGGTAAACAAAAAGTAAAAGGCTGATAGCTTTTTGCAAACCACAGAGGAAACTCTTAACAGGAAGCAAAACAATTTATGGGAACTGAGATCTACTTCAGTCAACATTTATTTTACAATGACATGATTTTTATTTTTCACATAGCCTCTTTACAAATACATCCCATAACCCAAAAGGTCAGAGCACACAAGTTCTGTCTTTCATCCAAAACGTACTGACATGAGTGGACTCACTGAAAGGTTTCTGGGTCAAAGCTTCAAATATCGTCCTCCAGACATAAAGGAAGTAGCTCCTGTTGGGGGTTGCCAGTGGACAGATAGGTGTAACAGATGGCAGGTGATGAACCAGTGATTTTAGAGCGCAGTCATATGGACATGAGGTTATGAAGAGGTGGCTGGATTCAGATTACGGGCTGTTCTGCTTCACTGAAGCACTATTTATACACCGGGCAAGTGTCACAAGCAGCTCATGGTCTCTTTCCAGCGAGATCCACGGGGAGCTGCTTCACTGCACCTCACTGTCTGAACAGTGAGTCAGCATGTCTACAGCTTTACTTAATATAATTTACAGCTCCACCATGACATGACGGCATGTCAGACTTTATGACAATTATTACATATTATAGACTCATTCTTGTCCAAATACTGCATATTGAAAAACAGTTTAACTCAAAACATGGATCAGCACTTTTGAGCAGGTGTTGCTTGAGACAAAGTAAAGGTAGGTTTTGGAATATATAGAAGACAAATATCTCAAACATTTACTGAAAATGATTTTGAAATAAAAGGAATATAGATTACATAGATCATTTCAAATATTAGGAAAAGTCAAGACAGGAAATACATGCAAAAAGACTTCTCCTTCTGTTAACTGATGCTGCGAATAGCTTACCCACCTTTCTGCATCACTACTCTCTTTAATACAATCATGAATATACTACAACTGCCACAAAAAGGCATACTTTATTTGACACCTGAATGTAAACTTCAAGTGTGGGGATCTCTCTGATAAAACATCAGATCTGTATTTAGTTTGTTTGTTAGTACCCACAGTAGAAATACTGCTTTGAGAAGCACAAAACAGTGACCGTTTTGTGTTTAAAGCATAAAAAACATCTCGATTTTTACAAATAAATACATATTTTTATGTGTATGTGCATGTGTTATTTAGCAGTTTCTTGTTTTCTTCAACAAAAGATCATGTTCATTTATAATGAATTCATAAGCGTCAAACAAAAATATGATGAACATACCTTGGCGAGTTGAGCATTTATCCAGTTAGTAAAAGTCCTTTTCTGAATCTGTTCATGCTCCACTGGTGAGAAAACAGACAAACTTATAAAATAAACATATTCAGAACAAGATGTATTTAAATGAGGTGTTTGACTGTCAAAACAGTCCTGGATACTGAAATCCTCTGTGTCAAATGAAATGGGTTGCTGTAACATAAACATATAAATCTGAATGAACGATTCTTTGTGGATTTTGTGCATTAACAAACAGGTGCATATAGTAATGATTTAGTAACTTGCATCCCTGGGTTGTCTCTGTCCCCTTGGTATGAGAGTCTATTTATTTCTTCTCATTTTGGATTACACCGGGCATAGCCGCACTACTTTACTACCATAATGCAGTATGATGGACACTTACAGGAATGCCTTTATGTCATCAGCAGACTGATCCATAAAATAGTTTCCCTCATTCGCAATCAAAAGGATTTGATCTGTTTTCAGATACTTTACAGTGTATCCCTCAAAAGTAAGCTACTCACCGACACCAGAGGACTGAAGGACTTTTCGCCCCTCCATGCTCAGAACTGATAGTCATTAAATCCATGCATAGTGAGTGAAGAGACTTCTTTAAACTACATATAACTGCCTCTAACGCTAGATGACCTCGAGTGGCAGGCGCACTCCTGAAGCTAAAGCAATGCTATCGGCTGGGGTCTGGCTACAAGACGGGATGGCTTCCAAGACAGCGACAGACATAGATACTGACACTCACACACACACACACACACACACACACACACACACACACACACAAATATACACAGATACACTCACAGTTATAATGAACTCCCTGGCTGACATATGCTTGCACAAAGTGAGGGGAGTTTTGGCATATGTGGTTACCAGACCAGATCCTACACTTCTGTTGCCAAAACATGAACCTTTATCATATCAATTCTTATTAGATGACTCTCCCTTCGTCACTTTCATTAACCTTTAAACACTACTTTCTGTATCTATTTGCTTCTCAAGAGTTTCCAATGAAAAGTGTTTGTCCTGCCATTAAGAACAAACTGCAAGAATACACATGACAAAATGACTTTTCCTGCAGACCAATCTATGATAACGATTACAAACACTCTGTTTAGACTATTTTATGATTCAGCTTGTAGTAAACAAAGGAATTTGATGTTTAGTCTGATGCAATCAGAGCAGCACAGTCACTTTCAGATTAACAAGCTCACGCTTGTAGGTATTAGATTTGGCTATGAATCTTACTCAGTGAGTATGCTGTTTGTTTAAGAGCGTGCCATGGAAGGAAACTCCTAAGAATTTGAATCACTCAACTCCACCCAGTTCACCTGACATGCCCAGTGCAAACAGCAGACAGAGGCTCCACCACGTTAATACGAATGTCCTGCTGCAGGCTAAGGAATTTTAATATAAAGTTTTTAATATACTGGATGTACTGGACCCTGATGCACACCTTCTTACAGTGTTACACAAGGACACAATTCTGCACATCTTGCTATCAAAATAGCAAAAATAATATTTTCTGCTCACATAAAACATTGTTAGTTAGTTCATCAAACTCAATGCGATTATTTTAAATGTCGGAAAAGTCCTAAAATGTAATGTAAATGTAGTGTAATGTAATTTCCACACATACAGAATAGTAATCAAATAACAAAATACTAATTGTTAGTATAAGTATTGCATCTACAGAAGTCTCTCACCAAACAATAACAAGACAACAATACATAAAATTGTTTCATTTCTGGGCACTGAACTAGCTTTAACCTGACAGTTAACCTGCCTTTAAAAATCACACTTAAGCTTTTTTTAACACTTCACTTGTTAGGCACTTCTTTGGGTTTTAAATTCCTTGTACGTATTACATGTCATCTAAAAGTGATGCAAGACACATTGAAATAGTATCTCCTCAACACAAGTCATAGTTTGGCCACCACTGTGATTCCCCACTACAGCACATCACATGCCACAACATCTACAAAAGCACAGGAATAGACTGACCTTGGAGGAGAATGTGCACGTTGTCAATGTCCAGTGGAATGCCTCCATCGTCTTCCTCTGCTCCACCTGAAGCCATGTAGTCTCCAACTACAGCACGAGGTCAACAAGACATGGATTAGTAGTTTGTCCACTCACGTGAAATCCTCACTGCCATAGAAGGACAGAAATGCTGAGGGTAAATACAAGTCTTTCCCCCAAAACATTTATATTAGCTGCCTCCACTGCCTGATAAGTCATGTTACAGTAAGAACACTCCTTTTAATTACCACACCACACAGATGCAAGTAGACACATGCAAACGCTCAAACAAAGAGCTCAAAGAGGAGGAATAACTGTGCTGTATGGATATGACCAGATATAAAAAAACAGAGAGCCTGGTCACAAATCTTCAACATACCTGTAGCAGAGCTGCAGTCACTGAAGACAGATGGTGCATGCTGCATTACAATGAAGTGTACGAGTACAATAAATGTCCTCAGCTGTGTCCTTTCATATTGGCACAAATCTGCGTTGATCTGTTGTGAGTCTCTTCAAATAGGACTTGGCCTTTAGGTGCTCATAAATGAAACTAGGTGCCTCTTGCCTATTGGAGCGTGAGGACAAACAAAGGGTGGAAAGTCCCGCCCATGTTCACTGCAGGCTCTCACACCGGCTTATTATCCTTTGGCTAAAAAGTAATCATATCCTCACAAATCCCAATCCATTGGTTTGGTTTTCAGCTTTGTTTGAAAAAGTAGATAATTGATATGGCGTCTCTACATATCTTTTTCTTTTTCTTCTACTTGCTTATGAACTAGTGCAATAATGTTGAGAAACAATGACACTGGGGAAGATGCATTAGTGTGAAACTGTTTCAGATTCCTTTAAGTGGTCATTCCACCTCATGACTTTGCAAAATACAATATTTAATCAAAATAAAATTCTGCGTTTACTTCCTCACTCAGTTTCATATTGACTTATAGCAATCTCTTAATGCATTTTGATTTTAAATAATTGCAGTTCAAAGAAAGTTTTATTAAATCCCCAAACCGAAAAGGAAACGTCTTACTGAACCAAACCTAACATACCTAACTAAATTGAAACTACATCGGGTGCCAAAACACCTTTTAAATTTGTTTCCCCTGAAGCGAAAGGGTTCAGGGGAAAGAGGGTGCGCTAACAGTAGAGCATGTTACACAATGCCACCTTTACCCTTGAGAGTAGTGCCAGTGTTTTATTTGTTGTTTCACTATGGGGAGCAGTAGACAGAGCTGGTGGACCGTCACATAGTGCCCGACACCCTCACCTCAAATTCCCACTTCAGTTTGGCAGTGGCACAGACACCAATAAGCAGAACAGGATAGTGTGTAATTGAAATTTAAAGTGTGGCGGGGGGGGGGGGTTCAGTGAGATTGCATATTATAAAAGTACCAATTAAAGGAAATGGGTTTCAGGTTAAATTGCATGAACAAGCATATGACATAATACTCTTAGACCCCCTTGATATGTCAATTTTTTTTTATCTGGCTGACTTATAAAGGCTTGAGTGAGCCACCAATGGCTGAAACATTTTTCAGAGGTCAGTTAATGGAGACATGGAGACCGTGTGCATCGCCAAACGTCCAACAAGATGTAACCCATAAACTCTAATCGATCAGTTATTGGCCTCTGACCCCATAATGTCCATATATTTTGCGTTTTGGTCAGATGGTCCATCCCAATAAAATAAGAAAAAAGAGAGACAATATTTTGTATCGCCTGACATGTATCAAAAAAGTGAACGTGTCCCTCCATTTGGTGGCGCTGAATAGCAGCACATGAATGAAAAACTACAGAGTTGGAGTAGAAGAAGACATCCCACCACGACTTTGACGTTTAGGAGCAGCGACTGTCCTGACCTTCCCTCTGCAGAGTAACAAGCTACAGGGTAAGAGAAATGTTTTACAGCCATTTATTCAAATCACTTCAATCATAACAGGGGAAAAAAGTAGTTGCCTCACGGTAGCAGTTTAAAAAGAGGCTAAAATCTCCACTTACTACGGTTGCGTGTGTTACTTTTGCAGGTGTACTCCGCTAGCTAGCTCCCTAGCTAGCTAGCTAGCTAGCTTCTGGCTAAAGCGAGTTAGCGTTCATTCAGGTGTCGTACTGCAAAAAAGATGCTAATACGCTAGTCAGGAAGCATTCGTTGTTAGCTAGTCAAGCTAAGTGAACACAATACACTTATCAGCTATATGTCTGCTTGTAAATGTTATCTTTCTTCGTTTAACCGACTTGCATACATTTAATGCTAACGCTAACTTGGGTATTAGGCTGGCGTTATAAAGGTTGTAATGTTAGCATTACAGCTAACAGATAACGTTACGTTATCTTCAGTAAAGATACGTTTATTGGACACGTCGATGATTAAACGATGTCTCTTACTGTACTAACGGTGAAGATAAGGAAAGTGAAGTGCTACTTTACCTGTTTGAGCAGTATTTTGAAGCTGGCCTAAGTCACGAGCTGGACCTGACACAGCTGAGGGTCACTGCCACCACAATAACTTTGAGGGACGTTGTCAACATTGTCTGGACAAAGGAACCACTTAATTAAACTGCAAAGCTTCAATCAACATTAGTGCAGCCCAACTTATTAAATGGATTAGGCCAAAAGATTGCCAAATTAGTAAAATGAATTTTGACAAGAGGTTTAGTGTGGGCTTTCTCTGTATAGAGAATGCTTGGCACTTGATAGCACTTGAGCACTGTTTTAAGGCAGTTGTTGCCTTCTCCCTCAGATGGCTGGACGCATCTTTTCAAGCTGGTGGGCCAAGATGAGCCCTTACTACACCAAGGCATACCAGGAGATGTGGGTGGGCATTGGTGTCATGACATACCTGTACTACAAAGTCTCCTATGGAGGTGAGTTCAAGACTTACTGATCTGAACAGTATGAATGAACTGAATAATTACATTACAACACGTTGCCATATAAGAATACTTAAGCTGGAAACAGGTGTCATTGTGCTGAATAATTGTAGCTTGGGTTAATGTGACTAATAAAAGGTATTTTTCTTTCTATTCCAGGCAAGAAGGCTGTGAAGGACAGTAAGTAGCGTAACATGTTGTTAATCATACTATATAATGTCAGTTTTTGCAATATTTCGTAGCTTTCCCTAATGAGCCGTGACGCCTGGGTTTATTGGCCATTGTGGGGAGTGTTGGGGAGCAAGACTGATTAATGGCAATATTGAGTTTGTTCATTCATTTATGAGCAATTTAACTTTCTGTGTTAGCTAAATAAACATTCCTGTGAAGTTGTTTTATCTATAAGAAATGTATTTTTCCAGATGAAGAACCATATCAGATGTTGTGCAACTACATATGTTTTCCTCTAGATGTCACTGACAGATGGCTGATCCAGTCATTACTGCCAGATATTTTAGTGATTTTTGGTGCTGTTAGAAATTCACTATAGACATATATACTATAGTATAGTTGGGAATGGTTTAATTAATCAATTTGTGTCATTAAACTTTATTTTTGTGGTCCTCTCTTTTTGCAGAGCCTGCCCATTGAGTTTCCCACCATGCTGGCCGCCCCTCCACCTGCTGTGTAAAAATGCCCCAGTCGTTAGTCCAGAAGTTCAGCGTCATATTAGAATTTTTGTTAATATGGAACGAATAAAGTTGTTATCCAAAACTATAATCAGTTCGTTGTTGACGTTTGCTGCTTGTATATTGTCGAGGCTTTAAAAGTAATGTCACATGAGTTTTGATGACTGCAGACAAAGTAAGCCATTAACAAAATGTTGTAATCAAAAGAAAGGTATGAGAACAAACATTAGGCCCTTCTCTAAACAACAGTGTGAGCAGATTATTTCTGCACATAAAATAGATTTTTTTTTGCTACTTCCTTTACAGGGATGCTTAATGGTGTAGACAGATATGCGTTTACTTTTTAATAAAGTACTGATAACTGGCTGTGTTGATTTAAAACAAAAGAAAATTCAAGGAACTACTGCTCCCAATTTTGTATCTTGCTCTGTGGTACATTCGTTGTTTGTGGTAAGAGTAAACTTCAAATTCATTCTATAATCACTTCTTAAAGCTCTGGTTGGTTCCGTCCAGATTATTTCATCCATTTCAGTGTTTGCCATATCCAGTTGTTGGTGAATGAGTGAGCTATTGATAGCCAATGATACATAGTTTGGGTTTACATTTTAACTAATTGAACAGGCAGAATAAACCACTGCCACATTTTGGTTTTGAATGGGTGTGAATGTGTTGTCCGTTATGGGCGACGGCACAAAGGACTGCAGCATCACAACTGGTTTGTTGGCAAAAATCAATGGCAAATGAATCAGTTTCTGTTTACAGTTTGGTTCATTGAACTGAGAGTGAGTTGTCCAGAGTCCTGCCCCGGGGCCAGAAGTTTAGTGCTGGGTGAAGAGGTGGATAAACTGATTCCACTTCCCCAACATCATTACTGTCTGTGTGTGCAACTGATTGCACTGATATGAGCAGCGTCAATACTTCATATACACCTGCACCTGCTAGCATCTCATTTGTTGTGTCAAAGCTAAACATAAAATTCACCATTGCTTTAATGATGACGTCGTGGGTGCAGTAGTCTTCGTAGAGTCGCTCTCTTGGGACTGAGACGGACTGATTGCTTTTGACAGGACGGGTGAGATACTGGTCCGGTGGGTAGGCTTTAATGAAATTGTTCAACCATAATGCTACATCCTTAAATACATGTCTGAGTGTCTGGGGCAGCTGACATGGTTGCTTACTGTCATGCCATGCATCCCTACATATACAAAGTACATCCCCCCAATAGAAAATGTTTTGGCCTGTAAGTTAGACTTTCTGAAATCTTAATATAAAAGAAATGAGCAAAATGTGCTTAAATTATCACAAATAAATGTTCTCATATATGCAGCAAATGGCCTCTTTAAGAACTGTATGTTCACTAATGTGATAAAGTAGGCTACATTAACCTGCAAGTTGTGCTATAAGCAATGGAGGAGCTTGTGTTAACAGTTGCATACTGGCACTTTAACTCAGCAGTTCCTAACCTTTCTAGCTTATAACCCCTGAAAATGAAGCAATGTCTTCTTACAACCCCTCGTCACATGTTGTGTATGTAAATGAGTTGAGGAGAAGAGGTGAAAGTATCCTGTTTTTCACCAGCAACAAGCAAAGATTAGACAAAAGTCAAGAACAAATCTATACGTTTGTGTATCAGAGGTATGTTATGTCTTCTTTCCTGTCCTGGAAATCATCTTGTGACCCCATTAAGACAGGGGTCCCAGTCCCCCAGGCTGGAAACTATACTCCTATGTATCCCATTTTACATACTCAATATTGGTTTTGTGGGTAAAACCTTATTAAGAGGGGTAACTAGCCTATAGCTGCGAAATAATTGTACAGCAGTAAAAAGTACATTAAGTGCCTTTTAAATGTAGTGAATTTGAGGTAAAGGACATGAAATGGAAACACTCAAGTAAAACCCAAGAACAGTACATAAAAATGGTCTTTTAGTTACTTCAGTTACATTATTGGAGTAAATGCAGGCCTACTCATTACATCCACCAAGCCAGGATTAAATTCACATGACTTGCATACCATCTCTATAATTGCTGGACTCTGGAAATGTTGGAATTTTAAAATGAGCCCATTTAGGGCAGAAAGGGTTGAGACGTCCCCGTCCCCATCCAGGCGGGTGTGTATGTGGCTACTTTTTAGCTCAGATTAACCTCTGTGGACGAAGTGGTGTAATGAGTGACGGGGGAAACGTGAAGATGCAGCGGCAAGTTATCAAACAATGAGCTCGGGAACATGAATAAGAGGCTGCATGATGTCTTTATGTTCGATCTTCCGACACAAATATGACACAATCACAGTTTGACTGACTTTGTTGTGGTCCTCGTGTGTGTGTGTGTGTGTGTGTGTGTGTGGGGGGGGGGGGGGGGGGGGGGGCAAAAACTGACGACCAGTGGAGGAAAGAGACAGGGCTCGCGCTCCCTCCCACCGCTCGTGCGCACCGACTGTGACTGCGCTCCCTCTTTCCTGCATTCAAACATGGCGAAACTCTTTGACATTATACCACCACCACCACCACCACCATCATCATCATCATCACCACCCTCCTCCTCCACTGCATCGTTATCATCGCCGCCGTCATTATCTTCACCGTCACCATCACCCTTATCTCCGGTACCGTGATGACCCGGGAGGATGGAGAAGTTGTCCGCGAGCCTGTCGGAGATCACTTGGAGCCCGTTGGCGCTGCCGCTGGACGCGGTGGTCAGCAAGTTCCGTCTGCCCACTCTGGTCCGCCTGGCCCACGGTAAGAGACCCCCTTCACCAGGTGCCTCGACCTCCAGCACGGCCGGAAGAAAGTTTTCGCTCCGTTGTCTTCTTTTGAAGACTGTTAGCTAACTCTTAACGCTCCTGCGTCGTTTCATGTCACCAGAGTTTAAGATAACCACAACGGTTTTGATGATAAATGACGATAAATATGGTTTTCAAGTCAAGAATAGAGGAAAAACATAAAACTTTCATCGAGGGAAGTGTGTTTATAAGGTTTTTTTTAGTATAACGAGGCTGGCATGTAAAAAAAAAAGTGTAGCAATTTACTGAAGAATCTGTGGAGTATTTTAACTGTTGGCAGGGAAAATATCGCTTCCGGTCAATCCTTTCAAAATAAATCCTTGTCAAAATTTGTTTTCATAAGGAAAAACTTTTTGGAGATGAATTAACATTTTGTCAATGTCTGTGGAGATAATTTGTATAATTGAATTAATAGGAAGTACACATATATTGTTTTCTGCACCTTAATTTAGATTGGGAACTACATAACATGGTGCACCTTTCCTGTAATGTTAGTAATGATTCAGATTGGCATGACAGTGAGATGATGTATCACATTTGATGTCAGTGTTCAGTTGTCCTACTGTTGAAGTGCACAAAGTCACACAAGAAGCTGCCCAGTGCTCCATGTCACAAAAGTAGTTCAGTTCCTACCAAGTTTATAGTTAACGCTAAGGGTAACCAGCGTTACACTAACTACAGGTTGTTATCCAATTTTGACTCAGCAACATTATCATATTTTAATGGTTGATAAACTGGAACTCCACCTCCCAGAATTCCTGAAAGCTGATTCCAGTAAACTGCACATAGTATTATCATGTTTACCAACATGTGAGGTTGGTGATGTTTTTACCAAATGTACAAATTGTACCTAATTAATTAATCAGATCAATGATTTAATCAGTTCCTGGCTCCGGATGGTCACTTTCCTCAAGTGACAAACAGCAACATTTACTTTCATCTAAGGATGTGAATCTATCACGTCTCAATCTTGGATGTGCTTTGCTGCTGTAGCACCATTTTTTAATCTGGTGATAAAGATGTAGCTCAGATTTTCTTTGAATTATAATATATTTACAGTGCATAAATTAGTCAAATAAAATTCCTAAAATGAGCCGTGGTGTCAAAATACAAAAAGAAATTTGCTTTATTGGATAAGATCATCTGTATTTTTGTTCATCACATGCAACATCTTGTATGTTTTTGATGTAATATGACAAAACGTTTGAAAAGCCCCTATACTTTTGGGGGGACAAAGTATGCAATTTATTGCCAAGTTGAACTTACTAGCCCAGCTGCCTGGGCACCTGTGGTGCTCTTATTTTGAAACCAACATCGTGGTATTTCCGTTATTGTTTTTGGTTCAGTCTGGTTACCTTGATGCAGCTTCAGCGTTGATTCTCGGACACAGACTTTTCTGGTTCACTCCAACCCACTGCCATGTATAAGGGAGTCATTATGTAACATTCGTGTTCACTTTTTCTACTTATTAGTTTTATGTTTTGCCGCCAAAATGCCTCCGCGCTTCATCAGATTCGGTGTCTTCACTTTGGGAACGGTCGATGGGTGTCATGGCCAAAGTTGTTCCAGTCCAGCGAGGCCCGGAAAGCCACAAAGTGTCTGTTGTGCTGCTGAAGTGCTGCTCAATTCTTTTCATATGTAAATGCTGTAATCTGTCGGTGAATGTGCTGAATACTAACGAGGAGGAAAGCCTCCCAACTTTTCTTCGTGGACAAAAGCGCGCACCCGAGCCGTGTCACGGTCCCCGAAAATTACGCACCTTACTTCTGGCGGCGCGCGTGTGCATTGTAGAGAGAGAGAGAGAGAGAGAGAGCCGGAGGTGTTTATTAACCCCCCTGTAGTCACCCCACAGATGCCTGTTTGTTTGAACAGCCAGCCCAGATGGCGGTTAGATATTTACAACAGAGCATGATGTCAGCATTTTGTGATGTCTCCCTCCATTTCATATTAACAACAACAACAACAAACAACAAAAGGTGTTTTATCTCTACGGAGAGACTGTGGTTCAGCGGTATGTGTGTGTGTGTGTGTGTGTGTGTGTGTGTGTGGGGGGGGGGTTCAGTGTGGTGAACTCATGAACTGCAGCGTGAATGCTCCAGACTGCATGCGATCAGATTAAACACTCCTGTGCATCAGGCTAAACAGGGGCCACTCTCAACCTATATGTCGATACATTAAGTGTCCGTTCACCCAGATCCCATGAAAACCACGTGTTCTCATGTAACCCACGTGGAAGTAGCTGTGGTTGTAGACAGTTACAAGCTGTAACTGAAGCTACATATACTCATAATGTAAATGCACATTTGGTATTCAAGTGCAGTCTTGATGTTACTTTATACTTCCACTCCACTATAGTTACACCATTGTATCTTTACATATGTTACATACCAAACATGGGATCCGTTTAAAATATACGACGCATTGTTATAAGTTCTGCTTCCACCTGCTACAGCATTAAAACATTGTTGATGTAATACTTTATATATATAAAAATTCCCCTCTCACCCCTGCGGGCAGTCTGTTCCTCTGAGCTCAGGGCCTCTCCCAGAGGCCTGGGATCTATATATATATATATATATATATATATATATATATATATATATATATATGTTAAAGGAGTCATTCTACATAAGGAGTACTTTCATTTTAGATTTTTAAAGTACATTTTGCTGTGTATTACTTACACATTCTCAGTTACTCAGGATAATCCACATATTGCACCTCTGTGTGGACAGCTTTTGTATTTCTCTTACTTTTGGTGTGTGGTGTGTCATTATGCGTCACTGTTTGGCGCTCTGCCTGTGTTTGCACATGTGCGATATTGTGATTTTTGGTTCTTGATGCAGCAATTCCCTTAATCCAAGACATCTTTCTCTGATGGGAGTCAATACAAGTAACCTCAACCTTTAAATAAATCCAATGCAAATATAAACCAACCCTTCCACACACATACCCAATTTATTGCCTAAGCTTTCGATCATCCGACATTCATCAGAGCTTAGATAATAATTGGGTGTTTTGCGGCAACTGCTTGGAAGTTGTTCCCAGTAAAAACAGTTGAAAGCAACGGCTGTGAGTTATCCAGAATAACCATGCTGTACTGCGTTGAGTGCAACTCACTATGAGGGATAAAAGGGAAATGTGTCGTGGCCAGAGTTATCTGAGACATACAGATATTAGAGTTTAGTATCAAGCCTAAGTGACAATCACTCAAACGCCAAAAAGGAAGCAAGGTCCTCTGCGGATATCTCTCTCTTCAGATGGGTCTTTGTATTTCTACTTACAGTCTCTCGTCATCTGTTTGTGAGCGTCCGATTAAAAGGCTTGGTGGAAACAGTTATCCAGCAGCAGAAGAGAACGAAAAGATGTGCATCCATGTGATCTGTGTGAGAGTGAGAGGGAGTGTGTGTGTGTGTGTGTGTGATTGAATTGTACCACTGTGCTATCAGCAGAAATCAATGCTGTTGTGCGACATGATGGCTCTAGAGAAAGAGTGGAGAGCTGTGTGTGTGCGTGTGCGTGTGTGTGTGTGGGCTGTGTAATAGTGGGTTGCCAGTTGCATGGCGGGGTCCTGATGAGTAGGTTAGGGGTGGTGAACCATCACTGATGGTGGTAATTATGGGCACCAAATCCTGAACGCATGTTTGTGTGTGTGTGTGTGTGTGTGTGTGTGTTGGGGGGGTAGTGTTTTTTTTGTTGAGTTACTTAGTATGACAATAGAAATTAAAGTTGTTTCATCAGCCCTCAGGCCGGTAGACTATTTCTTTAATTCCTAATCCATTTATGTGTGTTGTTTGTGCTAATATGTGTGTGTGTGTGTGTGTGTTCCAGGTGAATGTGTGGAGGGTCTGTCGGAGGAGGACGTGGTGCTGTTACACTCCTGTCGTCAGTGGACCACAGTGACTGCCCACAGCTTAGAAGAGGGACACTACGTCATTGGACCCAAGATAGACATCCCTCTGCAATACCAGGGTGAGCATGCACACACACACACACACACACACACACACACTGCGTTTCTACACTAGCATGGATAAACATATCTTAAAAGTCAGTCAGTTTTGTGCTCACCCTAAAAATAACAATTCCCCCCTAAAATACCAATTTCCTCTGGAGAGAAAACTCAAATGCACATTTTTGTCACAAGGTCAATATTTTCCACTTGCTCTATTTTTGTTGGGGATAAAATGTAAACAACAAACAAACACAACACAAACTTAATACACACGTTAGCATTGATCTGATGTTGACAGTTCCTTCATAACTTACAATGACATTTAATACATTTGGTCAAGTTGATGAGAACTTCAGCTCGGATGAAACAGGAGCAGTCTCCATCTCTGTTTCAGTATCTGGTGATTCATCATGAACTTGCCAGATGTATGACACAGAACCAAACTATAAACCCCTGAGAATGCAGAAATATTTCTTTATGGTGACGGTGAATGACTTTCATATAATCGTCCCAGTGACAATCTATGATTTCACCGGTGAAATGGTACATTTGCGTTGCATATTGCAGGGTCGTGGGTTCAAACCTGGAGCTTTTCTTTGAGTTTGCGTGCTTTTTCCATGTCCGTGTGACCTTCCTCTGGTATTGTAACTATTGATAAACGTGAATTAAATTATTGTCTTACTGTCAATGGCGGGAATATTGAGTAATGGTACATAAAATCAGACCCTGACTTCAAACCCTCACGTGCAGACTTATGCGCTCACTACAGCCCACATTCACACAGCCACCCAGCTGCTGTAGATGTAACCGTCCCTGACTGCTCCTGTCCACTGACCTGTCCTCTTCCTGCTGAATGAGTCTAGTCATTATGACCTCACCGGAGCTCAATCGCCACTATCCCACTGTTCAGACTCTCCGACCAGTCACATTATTTGCAGTGTAACTGGATCCTAATGCCTCCTCTTCATTGTCTCCTCCACTGATGGAGTGCTGATGTCACCTCACACTCCCGCCGCCTCTCAGGCTCCTTTTTGGAAGAATGAAAGAACATTTGGTGTTGAGATCATCGTCATTTTAGACGTTTCATCGGAAGCACGTGACCGCCGCTACTGGAAATAACAGCAGCTCAGAGTCCAAGTACTCAGACAAATGATAATACCGGATAATGTAACAAATAATAAATAACACATCTAAATGTAACAGAGATGTATTGAGCAAACAAGAGCTGTCTTGGTTTCACTATAGTAGAAGGACTTTAATCATGTTAAGTGCCGCCTTAGTGTAGTAGAGGGCTGGGCTGGTGTAACCAGGGTCAAAGGGGTATTCCACCAACTTAGTGTTGCACCTGTATAAAGAGAGACACACTAAAAGAGACACATTAAAAAAGCGGTGATTTCTTACAATTAAATGACAGTAATATGAGAAAAATATGCAGAAAACCTTTCTTAAAGCGAGCAGACACTGTAGGGATAAGCCCGAACTTAACCCCAAACGGCTCCCAACTAATGTTAGAATCTGCCCAAATTCCTGGTTGTTGTTTGCCATTCAGTTTGAGGGGGGGTCACAACCCCTTATTAATTGTCTGAACGATCAACAATGTGGCTTTTGGACGATCCGGTGGGTTTCTGGCACGTCAGACGTTCTGGTTGGTTGTCTTGCAGTCTGAGCAGTTCCAGGGTCCAGTTTCCCACATGGCTGCTGATCTGCAGGGAGCTTGTTTTGCAGTATTTTTTTACAGGTTGAGGCTGTAACTTTAGTCTGAGACTGTGACAAAAATAAAAACTGAACAGAGAGACTATATTGTCTGCACCTTCCAGACATCTGCTGCTTCATATTTTTAAGCTGGTGGCCAGTTTTTTGAAAAAGGCTCACATTCTCATGTTTAGCCAGTTAGTAATGTTCATGGCAGGTACCTTTTCAGGAGGAAGTGACTGTGGACAAGGAACTAAAATGGTTTCCCTGGTGGAGCAGGGGCTTTACTAGGTCTTAGTAACAGCCTTGTGAGGGCTGCCATGGGGTGTTTTCAGATTGGGACACTGCAGCATTACATCAACCCGACATCCGTCTCAGTTGTGAACCGTTTTAATGAGGTATTCCGGAAACAACGCCAATTTAAATGTATGCATACTTTTAGGACTGCCGATGTGTCTCTTTAAATATGACAGGTGAGTTGTTGTTGGATCAGAGGCCATCGCCAGCGATGAGCTAATGTCTGTATGATGACTTCATACAGGAAGTCTAAATAAGCTTAGGAGGAGAGCAATATAGGTTTCCCCCCTGGGAGGATGCTCCGTCCTTCTCATCCTCTCTCTGTTTGTATCCTCCTCTGTCCATCAGTGAGAGGCAAGGGTGACTGGAGGGTAGAGGACAGAAAAGCTGAATGAATTGGTTTGAGGGAAGCAAGTGGCGCCACAGCCGCCCTTGTAATGTGGAACTAGCTGCCAAAGCCTTGTGTGTAGGGATTTAAAAGTCTGAGAGTGATTTATTTCTTGGAACAACGTTTTCTCACAGCTTTTTAATATGCTGTTACTTCTCAGTTCTGCTGGTAACGTCTCACTTCTAGCTAAATGATCTTCCAGTTTCCAGGATGGAGCTAGAGTTTGGTTTGGTACAGTGGGGAACCTGTTTCAGTTGATGGCTGGTTGTGTTGAAAAGTAGCACTTGCTGGTATTGTTTGCTGGGTGGAAGCTCTGTATCCTGGGAGCTCTGTTTGGAAGGTGGGGGGATGTGGAGGAGAAAGAGGAGCAGGGAAAAGGAGGGAGGCGCTGGCGAGGAGGATGGTGGAGTTTGGTATTCTGCTCTGCCTCCCCAAAAACTTTCTCATCTCTCTTTCCCTTACACACACACACACACACACACAATCTGACTCTGTGAGAAAAAAGGAGGATCCCTCGAGGGCTATAGTAGTTCAATGCAATCTGATAAGCGGGTAAATAAGAATAAAGGATAATATGATTTTAACAAGGCTGATTTGGGGCCTGCTGTGCATTCCTGGAACGGTTCTTTACAACATCAAAAAGTGGCACAAACCAAAAAAACTGTGCAGTTTAAAGAACACGAAACACAAACACGGGTTCTGGACTGCGACACTGGAGCACACGAGTGTGAAGGATTCACAGGCGGAGGAGGGGATGAGCGAGGGAAAGAAAGGGTGGAAGAGAGAGAGAGTTGTGTGTGTGTGTGTGTGACAGTCTCCATGGTGATGGTGTCTCTGCTCTGCGTGAGAATGGGGGTCCTTTATTGGTTGCCATGCCAACCCCGTTGGCTGTTGATTGGCCGGGAGCTGGTGCCAGGTCAGAGGTCACGGAGGTGTCTTTGTATTCTTCTCGTCCAAACAGTGTCGACTGCGGATGTGCGCGTGTGTGTGTGTGTGTGTGTGTGTGAGAGTGTGTGTGTGTGTGTGTGTGTGTGTGTGTGTGTGTCTGTGTCTGTGTGTGTGTCTGTGTCTGTGTGTGTGTGTGTGTGTGTGTCTTTGTGTGTGTGTGTGTGTGTGTGTTTGCAGAAAGACTGTAGAGAGTCAGGACGGAACAAAAACAACTTTTCACATCTCCTTTTCCTCCCCTTCCTCTTCCTCCTCCCTCCACCACTTTCCTCCCTTCTTGTCTTCCTCCACTCTTCTCTTCCCTTCTCTTTTCTTGTCCTCCTTCATTCCTTCCTCCTCCTCTTATCCCCCTTTTTCCTTATCTTCCTCTTGCTCCGTCCACCTTATTCTTCCCTTGTGTTTTCTTTCACTTCCTTTTACAACTTCCTTTCTCTTCCCCCTTCCATCTTTGTACATCCCTTCTTGAACCTCCTTCACTCTTCTTTTCTGTTTCTCCCGTCCTGCTTCCATCCTCTCTGTAGGGAAGTTCAAGTTGTTGGATGAAGACCGAGACGTCAGGGATCCGGTCCAGTACTTTTCCAGTGTGGAGGAAGTTGCTGGAGTCTTCCCTGACCGGGTCTTTGTCATGGAGACGATCACCTTTAGCGTCAAGGTTTTGTGTCCCTTAAACATATGATTCTTTACCACATCTGCTTCATCTTATTTTGCTTTTTCTTTTCTTCTGAGTAATGAGAATATCACACTCAATGTTTCTGTCATGCTACATCATGTCCACATGTCCATGCATGTGTATGCTGCAGGTGGTTTCGGGAGAGTTCAGTGAGGACAGTGAGCCCTACAGCTTCACTCTGCAGGCTGGAGATGAGCTGTCACTCATGGGGAAGGCGGAGCTTCTCTGTGCCACGCCCTCTAAAGAAAAGGCAGGACTGAGCGCTCTCTTGAGACGCCTGGGAAAGACTCCTAGAAGTAAGTAAGGCCAAACTGCTGCAATCTGCAGAACTACCGCCACTGCAAAAGCCTTCTCAGCTCTATATCCCTGCTGTCTACCTTCAGCAGAATAACAGTATTTCTTTATATTGTGCTCACATTACACTTCCCTCCCACGAATATTCGCTCCATCTACCGTCCCACTTTCTTGTTTCAGTTCCAGCGAACTTTGACTGTGCAGCTGTGCATGGCCGGCCTATAGAAACAGTGATGCACTCTATTTGGAAATGAAGTAAATCATTCTTGCCTGATATGTGTTTACAACCCACACCAGGACTGTGACATCAAGTCCTTTTTCGTGGCTTAATGCTAAAGCGATTGTACCGTTACCCCTTTACTTTGAGCTCTGAATAATCCACCTTTTTGTCTCTGCCTCCTCAGGTAAAACTCCCTGCTTGGTGTGCATGAACCATCGCACCAATCAGAGCGTCAGCCTGCCCTTTGGCTGCCGTGGACGCTTTTGCACACGCTCCCCTCTGGAGCAAGGCATGCTGGGAGGGGAGCACACGGTACGCAGCATCATCGAGAGGGTTCGCCTGCCCGTCAATGTGTGCGTGCCTTCGCGACCACCACGAAACCCCTACGACCGCCATGCGGTCCGAGAGGGCCACCGCTACAAGCTGCTCAACATCGTCAGCAAGACGGTGGTGCTCTGCATGGTACTCCGGCGACAGGAAGTCTCCCCCTCCCACTTCCTGCTGCTGCGTTGCATGCCCCGGTTCAACGTGGCAGAGGCCTCCGTCCACACGGCGGCGCTAGAGAGCCTCCTGTTGCGACACGCATTCGACCCAGACGCTTACTCACGTGCTGTTAGAGAAACCCGGCCAGAGCTGGAGTGTATGACAGAGGAGTGTGTGAGCCCGCGGCGCTCTCGCATGTGTGTGTCAGGTCAGGACTCCTTGGCGCCAGCGCTGCAGCGCCTCTCCATGTGTGGGTACGGGGGTGGGGTTTCTGACAGCCTATCACAGCGCTTTAGGGACTCTCTTGGAGAGCGTCTGGGGGAGGGACCAGGCGAGGAGCGGGAGCATGTGACTCCTGAGTGGACTGAGGCTGAAATGAGGACCAGTGAGGAAATCCCTTATGAGGAACTCTGGACCAATCAGAATGCAGAGGGCTTGGGGAAGGAGCCAAACCTCATCTCCTTCCATTCGTCTTCCTCATTGGACGGTTCTCTTGGTACCGTGTTGACAAGAGTTTCTACCCCGCCACCCGTACCCCCTAAATCTGACGCTGTGAGTTTCAGTCTTCGCCTCCTGTCCGTCTTTTCTTCCTTGTGTCTCTAATCCTTCTTGTTTGTCCACAGCAGCATCCGGCTGTTAAAAGTCAGGATGCCTGGCTTGAATTATTCATACATTACCGCTTTTAAACCTCCATGACACATACACACACACTCACTCACATTCACACTCAGACACATACATACACACAGGCACTGACTTCCTGGAAAGGCTGCCATACACTCACAGCACATGAATACATCATCACCAGGGATGCAGGTACATGTGTGCTGTATGCTACAATAGTTCAATAAAAAGTACAGAGCCGGTTCAGTCCCATGGTGGAGAGCGAATACTGATGGAGCCTTTGGTCTTAAAAATAACCAAATTGTTATCGAATTTCATAATAAAGGTTTGTACTTGTAGGTTCAGAGTTGTATGTGCACTGACATATGACTCCATGCTTCTCGTGTTCACCTGAACAAGTGTCGTGTTCCTCTGGAAGATGACCAGCACCTCCGTGTATGACACCATCCCCCCAAAAACCCCCAAAACATTTATACCAGAAAATGGTGTCACGTTGAAAACGAGGTTGTTTTAGTAGCTGAGCTGTTCTCGTTTTGGAGATATTAGTGTTTATATGTTGGTGTATACGGCGTTTGTGTTTGTAAGGGGGAATTATCACACGCTTGTTTTGCTAAATTAACTTTTTCTTGTCAAAGTGACGGCAGCTTGCAGCGGCACAGAGAGGGTGTGTGGGTGTTCATGTCTGCAGCTGGATTATACCCTGTCACGCACAGCGTTCTTCATTCCCTGATATTTAGCCTGCCAAGACACTGTGTGTGTGTGAGTGTGTGTGTGTGTGTGTGTGTACGAGTGTGTATGTATGTGTGTGTGTACGAGTGTGTGTGTGTGAGTGAGGGAGTTTGTTTGAAGTGTAAAGGTCACCAAGTTTGACATTTACCAACCAGAACACTGGGACAACCCCGCACACACACACACACACACACACACACACACACACACACACACACACACACAAAGTCTCCTGAGAAGTCAAGTTTTTGGGATTCTCTTTTTTTTTTTGGGTTGTATCTCTCGT
>JAVQJD010037073.1:0-12632 GCA_036023655.1 Nannoperca australis
TGTGTGTGTGTGTGTGTGTGTGTGTGTGTGTGTGTGTGTGTGTGTGTGTGTGTGTGTGTGTGTGTGTGTGTGTGGAAATCGAGCATTCACAGGAAACTGGCCAACTCCGTCACGCTGTGCTGTTTAACTCCCCTGACTAATAGTGGAAGTTTGAAAGTAAGGTGGCGTTGAAAAGTTGAAAACTAAGTTAGTTACCGTTGTCTACCAACAGCTGTCCATCAGCTGTTTAAATCTGCCATACACATTCTGCAGACACGACCACAACAGGGCTGCGTAGGTGGTTTCAGAGCTGTCTTGTCTTTTAAATGTGTGAAAACCTCTCTAAAATACTCTCTTATGACAGTTTTCTAGTGTTTACTTCCCTTTCCTGTGAAGAGGAGTTGGTGCTTCCTGTGATGTCTTGTGCCTATGCTTTTGTGCATAACGTACTTATAAAAGGTAGAAATGAGAAGGGTAAAAACCTAAACTTCCCTGCGACTCTTATGATCAGTTGTTTAAAAGGTGCAAATTTGCTATATCAGCAGAAGTGCACAACATTAAGTGGTTCTGGGTTTTGTATAACGGTAAATAAAATATATTTGGGTTTCAGGTTAAAGCATACCATTATTTAATAACAATAATATTATTTTCTTGATTGATTGAAAATAGTGAAAAATCACAAAAGTCACAATTTTCCAGAGCCCATGGTTACATATTTAAATTGCTTGTTTTATCCGACATATCGTCCACCAACTTTACCAAAGGCTTACGATCACATATGCTTAAGAACAGCATCAAATTCAGATATGTGACAAGCTAGAAGCACCAGATATTTGGCAGTTTTGCTCGTAAATATGACAATAAATGAATAATAAGAATAGTTAATTTTCTGTCTATAGACTAATGGACTCAACTCTGTCCCCTCTCTCTGTTCTCTTTTTTTGTCCAGTTTTTTTCTGTTTCCTTACAGCATTGCTCCGCCGCGTGTTGTCATTTTGGAGAAATTGATGCTGAACTGTTGTGCATCAAATACGTATTGAATAAAGGAGTATACTTGAGTAGTGATAGAAACAAGGATGCTGTTCTTTGCCCACTTTCTCTGCACCCCCCACCCTCCGTTCAGGACAGAAGCTAGTGCGAAGCGACAGAGTGTGTAAAGGGAGCGTGTGAATGGACGACAGAATTAAGGAAGAAAAGAACCCATTAGCTTAGTTACCAAGAGCCTCTTAAAAGCCTTGGCTCTCCCTCTTTCCTGCGCTCCCCCTTTCTCTCTTTTTCTCTGCATCCCCCTTTGCTTTATTCCCCTCTTTTTCTAAATTGCTTCTTCCCCCCCCCTTTTATCTGCAACACCCACATCTCCTCTCCTCACTTATTTCCCTTACACCCCACCTCTTTTTTCAGTTGTTTAGTAAAGGTACAGAGCAGCAGGCAAGGAATCTTTCCCTCTGCTTTATTTCTTTTACATCCTCCAGGCTTACCCATTACTTGTGTGTGTGTGTGTGTGTGTCTGTGTGTCTTCTTTGTGTGTTTTATGTAACAGAGGAAGTAAGAGTAATTAGAAACAGGGTCTGTCTGACAATTGAAAGTAAAGAAAAAAAAGGGCGAGACAAGACAGTAACTGGGATGTATCAAATTATAAAAGCTGAAATTTGAATACAATATGGCTTTTATAAGTGTGTGAGGCCTATTTTTACTATCAATAATGGAATTGCAGCCTGACAAATGGTTACATTGTATTATAAACGGTAGTTTAAGAGTGTTTTATACACATTTTGAAATGCTGTCTGTAAAATGTGTTCACCACAGCCTCTCAGAAGTGTCCTATCACATTTCTATTACTACTACAATGTCAGATCTCTTGACCTCATTCAAGTCAATGGAAAAACACAGTTTGTTGAAACTAATCTGATGGTGTCAGCTGATTTCATATGCAGTATTGCTGCTATTAACGGAGGTGCAAAACTCGCTTTAGGTTTTTTTTTACGTGTAACCCCACTCTCAGTTTCTGTTAGAACCCTCTCTCCCACAAATTTAAAATAATAACAACTATAGGGGACGTGACCTCGTGGCTGTGTACACATCAAATGTATTTACACACTGTTATAAGGAAGTGTTTTTTTGAAAGGGGGGGGGGTTGTATCGAACTCATCCTGTGATTACCAAAATTGTTTTCTCATCCGTTGCCCAGTGGCAATAAGAATGTGCCATTGACCATCAGATGATAGAAACAAGCTGTCGTATAAACAAATACAGCTGCGAAAGCTTGGCCAGGTCAGAGAAACAGACCTTAAACTGGAGAGTGAGCTGCAAACGTGGAATAAAAAGTGCTGAAATGTTATTTTCTTTCTTTTGTGGCTAATCTTTTGCAATTTGACCTCCAAATTATACAAGTTGTGACCTTGTGAGAACATTAAATCTTTACCGAACCGTCAGCTGACAGTCTTGTATAGATTAAAACCAGCGAAGCAGCCCAAAAACAAAACATTAATTAGGTGCAACAAAATGTCACAATTCATAGGCTTTAATGGGAGAATCGACTAGCACTCTCCCAGTTTGCTGTAAATGAAGTGAAATGGGCTACAAAGGGAAAATACTTTCATCATTACAGTGTTAGAGAGCACCACTGTGTGCATGTTTGTCTCCACGTAATGTGTTTTGTGGGTTGGGGAAATCACAAACCATCACAAATCACTATTGCCAGCCTTCTCTGCTTGGTGTTTGTGTGTGTGTGTGTGTGTCTCTCTCTCGCTCTCGCTTTGCTCTCTCTTCCCGGGCTCTGGCCCAGCACAGAAGCAGACCTCTGTTGGATTTCACATGAGGCCGGAGGAGCACTAATGCAGTTACCACACACGCGCACACACACAGCTGTGCTGCCGCCCACACACTCTGGGTGTACCTCTCTTCCTCTCCAATCCCTTTGCTCTCCCTTGTTTCCTCTCCTGCCTCCTTTCTCTCCGATTGTCTGTCCTTGTGGGTTACACAGATGAGTGATGCAAAATGAAAGGTGATAAGCTCATTATGTCTTTAGGGGGCCTCTGTGCCCACTAACAGTCTAAACTGTGTGTGTGTGTGTGTGTGTGTGTGTGTGTGTGTGTGTGTGTCAGTAGTACATTCTGTGAGGACAGCAGTTTATGAAACTACTGAAGCCCTGTATGAAAAAGACTTTGAGAAAGAAATAGACGATGAAAGTTGTGGTGGGAAAGAGATCCGTTTGCCAGTTACAGTTTTCTTTAGCAGCTTGAGTCTCTTTTGAAGTATTTGTAATTTTCTATGTCAAGATGAGCATAAAATGCACGAAAGATCTACAGAAAGCAATATGTACTCCTCTATATCTAATGGGACGTGTGCTGTCAACTCTGCAGTGTTGTTGCTGTAGTTCATGTTTTGTCAGGTGGTGTCTGCGCGCGTCGCTGTAAACGTCTCCGCAGTAGCACGGAAGTGATGTTATGACAAACAGGGACTGGAAGAAAAGTCCAGAGGTTTTGAGAGTCTCAGGAAATCGGGATGTGCAGTATGTGTCCCTGTCACAGTAACACGAGGAAAGCCTGCAGACAGTGCCAGAGAGAAAAGAGGTGGGGACATTTTTCACACGAGGCTCCAGCAGCCTGAACGCCCACGCTGACTTTCTCAGAGTCAGAGACAGAGAGAGGCAGAATAAGTGGGGTAATGCCTAATTTCCTTAACTTCCTTTTTAAAGTTTCACTCGAGGCCACAGTAAAGTCGTGAATGGAAAAAAAAGAGTTGCGCGATTCAATTCACTGGAAGTCTCAGAAAGTCCTGTAGCTTCACTCCAGTGGTGATCAGCGGCTGTCGCTGAATCGTCTTTCTTTTCTGTTGCTTGTGAAGTTGAGATGAAACCACTGATTTCCATTGAATAATATGAACTCAACAAAAAAGCAAATACAGTAGAAATCTGAAGCACACAAACTTGCTGATCTAGAAATCACATTTAAGACGGCAAACAGTATCATACTTTTAAGAAAAATTTGAAGTGCTGGTTTTAGCGGTCGGTGACCATCTTTTTGCTTCCTGATATGTTTTTGGTAGCAACTGATGGTGTTATGGTGAATTTTCTGGAAATTTAAATGTGATACAACAAAGAAACTAGCAGACAGAGAAGTGTCCTTTTCTATGTGTTTAACCCCCCCCCCCATATCTGATCAATCAAGTGCTCCTGTAGATCAAATACTGCCATGAAACAGCCCTGTTCATTTGCATGATTTTTTGTAATTATATACCTTTCTGTCTTATTACCAAGTAAAGCACCCTGAACCGCTTTGGTATAAAGTGTCGCAATGCGATGCAAATAAAACTTAAACTGGAACTTTCAGTGGTTTAAGACAACCAGAGGTGTTAAATGGATCGCTACATTGGTAGAAAAATCTGTACTGTTTAACAAATCTTTCATGTCTCATTGTGAATTTGCTCATCTGGTTTAATAACATCAGTTTAATAAACCTCACCCGTATCACTTTTGAGAAACGTCTTCTCTGGGCCCCAGAGTGTCTGCTAGCCGAGCTCCGGCCCGCTGTCAAGCAGGAGACGTAGTAATTGTTCTCTTCCCATTAACTGAATGTGTCTTCATCAGTGTCAGCTACTATTAGATTTGGCCACACTTAACTTCCTGCTCTGTCTCGCAAAGAGGAACAGGAGCACGTGTGTGAGCAGGAAGCTGTGGTCTTGGTTGTGACGGGAATGTTGAAGGAGGGCTACATTTTATTTTTCTCTTGTTTTGTTGTTTATTCCAGCGGTTGCGGCGGTTATCAACTAAATACCGGACAGAGAAGATCTACCCCACCAACGTAGGAGAGAGGGAGGAGAATGTCAAGAAGAACAGATATAAAGACATACTGCCATGTAAGTCCCGGCACACCAACACATGCACAGGCGGACGCGATCCTTCCTCCCAGCAGACATTTTGACCTACCAAACACAGGTTTATCTAATAAAATTAATAATGGCCGCATTGCATTTGGATGTGCACGCTTTCTCACTTGTATGGCATACTTGGAAACGTAAACGTAATCGAGCCATAATTAAATATCATCTACACCGGTGCTTTTTGTGCTGTGAAAAGTGGAGAAAGGCCAGAAAAAGGCATACATACGAGAGGAGCTTCGGGATGTAATGTCCATCTGTATGCTCTACATTAAACCAGGATCTTAGTGGATTTGTAATTTACGTTTGAGACTAGAGCTCTCTCATTGATTTCAAACTAGTTGCCAGTCTATTAGGTATACTTAGCTGAAGCTAACAAGGTCTAATACAGCAACTCTGCAGTAAATCACACGTTGTTCATGGTTCAACTGTTTTAAGGAGGTGTCTGTTCAACTTCATATTCATTTCGGAGTTGCTGTTGAGTTGCATTTTATATATATATTATAATATATATATATACACACACACACACACACACACACACACACACACACACACACACATATATTATAACCTTCATGGAGATATGTTTTATTGCAGGGCTGTTGTATTAGACTGCATTAGTTTTAGCTCGGTGCACCAAAAAAGAAAGCTGGGTACATACTGGTCACCAGAACTCACAAAACTAGTTCTGTTATCTCTTGTGAGGCTATTCATACACTAAACTAGAGCACATTTTTAAAACAAGGTATCTGTGCCTTTCTTACTGCTTGACTGATGGTGCATGCAACAGAACTGTAGGGGGGGAATAATATCACAATGTGTGCGATATTGATGACGAACGTTTGATATGCCATCATGCTCGACTATATCGGCCTCTTGGCGGTCCTGTTTCACTCCTGCGCTCTGCTGCTACTACTAAACGTACCAAAGTGATCCTCCAACAACAAACCTTGGACAAAATGTTTCAATTCAGATTAGATTTCGAATTTAGCTAGTTAAACACTGATTCACAGGATATCCTTTCTGTGCTGCTATTAATAACTACAACTCTTTAATTTGAATAAGTTCTATCTGCACTTTCGTTATAAACACGTTGCCCGACAGTATAATCTGTATGACTGCTTGTGTCCTGTGTGACAGCAGCATTACAACATCAGGTATTTATGTCCTCAGCGTTAAAGATAAGTCACTTTGTCAAATACTTGCATTGTCAGATAAAAAAAACCAACCTTTTCTTAACCATATTTTGTACCAGGTATGTACACACATACACTTGGAACAAACGCAGGTATTTAGTATGTTGTAATCAGTCATGTAACCGTCTCGGTCTCACAAACTCACACTATACACTCGCTGTACTGAATGACCTCAGGGGAAGCTTCCGTGACCCAACATCTGGCCTACTTTTTTATTTTTTTATACCTTTTATCCTTTTTTTGTCCTCTGTCCATCCATCCATCAATTCATTCAATCATTAAGGCATTTAGTGAATGAGCTGCTGATAAGGCAAAGGATACATAGGAATGAGGATATTTCTGTGCATCCATTAACCTCTTTACATCCAATTTCTCTAGTTTGTTTGAGTTTTTGTCTTTCTCTCCCCCCCCCTCGCTCTCGCTCTCTCTCGCTCTCTCTCGCTCTCTCTTTGTCTTATTCTATTTCACCATCTTGTTTCTGCAAGTAGAAAATATTTCAAATGCATCAAAGTAAGCACTTCTCTCCCTCTTTTATCCCCCCCCCCTTCCCAGTTGATCACAGTAGGGTGAAGCTGACGTTAAAAACGTCCAATCAGGACGCAGATTACATCAATGCTAACTTCATCAAGGTAAATTGAATTTCTTGCAGAATTTCCTTTGCCTTTGTCATTTGAGACTGTAAACAAAAACTTTGTTTATAGGTGTAAAGTGTTATATAAATCTGTTTGTGATGTTACTTTCTCTCTCTTTCTTCCAATTCCTCCTTTCAGGGTATGGATGGCCCGGAGGCCTATATTGCAACTCAGGGCCCACTGCTGAACACTGTCATGGACTTCTGGAGGATGAACTGGGAGTACAATGTAGCGGTGAGTTCTGGCTTAGTGGATGGCAAAAAAGCAGGATGGATGGATTAACAGGAACAGAGTAAAACAGGATATACTGCAGGAGGAGTACCTCTGTCGTCTTGGATTTTTACTCATGTTTAGCTGTTACTTAATGCTCTTTTACGTGGTTGTAATTATTAAAGTAATGGGAATAAATATTATATGTGGTCGTAAGGAATTAAGAGGCAGCTGGGATTGCTGATGCTTGAACCAGATGGACAGATATGAAGGGGAGGGGAGAGAGAGAGAGAGCAGTGATTAGGTTTAACTAGCACTCTGAAACGCTTGAGATTGCAGATGTGATAATTACTCCTGTAGGATCAAAGAGGATGATGCGATGTGCCGATGTAAGAGTGAAACGTATGATTAAAGACGATACAGAAATACAGAAAAGGTTGAGCCATTCTTGATTTAAAGTTTTTCATATTCTGCATGTTACTCCTCCGGGACTCTGGACCTCATTTCAGAAGCTACAGCATTACATAAATGGAACATATAGGAATGAACATTTTTGAAAAATGTAAGCTGTGAGAGTGTAAAGATTATAATCCTCCCTGTTTGTTTCTCCCTGTAGGTTATTGTAATGGCTTGTCGAGAGTTTGAGATGGGAAGGGTAAGGCCGTGATATTTAATCCCTTCATGTATGTTCGTGTCTTCGTGTGCACATATGCACACACATGCAAGAGTGCATTTATATTTATGTTCATGTATCTATACACACATCTCTGTTTAAATATCTCCTTCAAGATTAGAATATGTTTTCGGCTAACCTAAAAATGTATGTTTTTCACATGTAGGTATATAACGTATGTGTATATTTAACCCTCCTTTTCTTGTAAATGACATTGTCAATGTTCCCCCTGTCACGTTAATTGTTTATCTCAAGCCAGAAAGTGTGTTTGCACAGGAAGCTGTGGGATTCGTCTGGTATTCTGTTCTCAGCCAAAGCTAACTCCTGTTCTTCTCTGCTTAGAAAAAGTGTGAACGGTATTTCCCGCTGCTTGGGGAAGAGCCCTTGAGTTTTGGCCCTTTTAGAATCTCCTGTGTAAGTAGACAAATCTCTAATATCACAGCTGTGTGTGTAAGGAGGGGGGGGTTGTCTTTCTCACATTTTGAGCTAATGACCGTTTTAGTCAAGGGTTGTGTAAATGTTCTCTGTTTTCTAGGAATCGGAGCAGGCCAGAACAGACTACTTTATCAGGACTTTGACAGTGGTGTATGAAAATGTAAGTTCTCTCTGTTCTTTAAACTGTATTTTATCTATAAAAGCAGTTTTCTTAAAATCATCAATGTCTTTATATCAATATTGCAGTATGAATTGATATATTTATATATCTCACACAATGGTATGTATGCAAAATCACAACAAAAAAAAAAGAATCTAATTGTTGTCCGAAGCAATGACATTTGGTTCCGTTGTGATACATATATATATATATATATATATATATATATATATATATATTGCTTGTTTCACAAAAAATGTGAAACAAGCAATTTAATGTTGTGACACAGATATGTTGATATCATTGTTTTACAACTTGCTTTATCCGCCCCCACATGTCCACATTCTCCTCTTGTCCTGGTGGTTTAATTGTCCGACCTCGTCATTTAAAAACCACCTTTGTAATGTAAAAACGTTCCCCCGCATGTCTCCCTGCAGGAGACTCGGAGGGTTACCCAGTTCCATTACATGAACTGGCCGGATCACGATGTCCCCTCGTCATTCGACTCCATACTGGATATGATCGGATTAATGAGAGAATACCAGGAGAACGATGATGTCCCTATATGTGTGCACTGCAGGTAGGTACAGTATGGACATACAGACCAGCGCACCGACACAAGCTCAAGTAATGAAATAGCACATACAGTGTATGCATAATCTTCTGGATTAAAGCTATTGAATCATTTTTTTCATACTTGTGCTTCTATTTAACGATTTGTGGGATTGCCAGCGGTTTTCTGTGAGGAGTAAAATTGTGCAACAGGTGGCCGGCATGGGTTTGTGTGTTTTTGAAATCAAGTTTCAACACAGCAGAAAAATGCTGCAGTAGTGGTAACACAACACCCGACATACAAATACACATCTACTCCTGGCAAACGCATGATTTAAAGGTTTAAAATTCCGCTGATATATATATACCGTAGATTTGGATGACTCTTCCTCTAAATTCTTCCGCTTACTGTCAAATGCAAAATGCCAGCAATCTGAAAATAACAAGCTGAAACAGTAATGCACATAGTATTCCAATATATTTAGTGATATATCATCAATCTTGATATATAACCCATCTTATTACAACGATAGTGATGAGATAGGATTGCTGTAGGCTTAGAATTTTAATGTTATTTCCACTAATAAGGAACTAACACTGGTGAAGTAGTCTTCTGAGGCACACATGCGTGGATACACGCACGCACGCACTTGCACGTCCATGTGTGTGTAATCAGCTATAATGAGCAGCCTGAGGACATTTCCCGGTTCCCCTGTTGCACAGCAGGACTTAAAGTTGTGTCTCTGCGTCTGTTAAAGATGCCTTGTGTGGGTTGATGTGCACTGCACTGCACTGTACTGTATGTGTGTGGAGAAACTGCGCTCGTTAGAGTAGCAAGAGGCTCTCTGACAGCATGAGATGAAGTTTTATGATATTATGTGTCAGACATGATGCCAGCATTTGTGTAGCTCCTTGTCTCCATCCTGTTTGGGCGACGTGTTGTCGCTTACAAACATGCATACATGTGAAAGAATAGAAATTGAATAGAGTTGATACGTGTGAGATGTGTGTTTTTGGTGGATTTATGTTTGCGATGAAGAAGGACGAAGCGTGCGTGCGTGCGTGCGTGCGGGTGGGTGTGTGTGTGTGTGTGTGTGTGTGTGTGTGTGTGTGTGTGTGTGTGAGACATGTGCTCCTGTTCAATAATCTGTATGACTGTGGCTGTACAGTGCAGGCTGTGGGAGGACGGGTGCTATCTGTGCTATCGACTACACATGGAACCTCCTCAAAGCTGGGGTATGTGAACACACACACACACACACACTCCTACACAAGGCATACACATACCTTTACAAATACACACACTTTTTACACACGAAACGTGAATATTCAAGTGAGAATTAACCCATTTTGATGTTTTGTGTGATTTTTAAAAAAAGAAAATACCAGAAGATTTTAATGTTTTTCGGTTGATCCAAGAGATGAGGACGCAACGACACTCCGCTGTTCAGACCAAGGTTTGATTTTAGTTTTGAATTAATTTTTTTGCCTTTACACACAGAATTATGTTTAAGCTGACTGAAAAGCAACATTTAATCCAATTTTTGGAGGAATATGCAGAAGATACACAAATGCTAATTAGTGATTGGATGCTAATGTTTATAGCTACCCAAAAGCTTTGCTGCAGACAAATTTTTCCAAGCCATCACACAAAGACCCCGGGAGCTGAAGTCAACATAGTGTGAGATTTGTCAGCTGAAAGTGTTTCAACTGGTTGTCTGAAAATGATAAAATGATACAAGCTCCTGCCCCTACAGGTTGCAAATCTGGTTTTGGAAATGATGTAAGCGGGTTTAAGCAACACTAAACCTGTAAGGACATTGCATGTACTGCAGGAAAAGCATTTCACAACTAGTGTAATATTTCAGTCATTTTCATTTTGTTCTGTTTCATTTTGAATTTATTGAACTCTATCGTTTTCCTTAGTGACACATTGTATTTAGTGACTTTTAGGGTGCTTTCACACCTGTAGTTCGATTTATGTGGTCCGGACCAAATCACCTTTAATGCTTCTAAAGTGTATATTTGTATTTATTTATTTGTGTTCTCTGGTCAAAGAGCTACGTGATCATGAACATTATAAGTATTATTAGTCTGCAAATCGACCGCATGTTATGAATAATGACAGACGGGTTGAGACAGAACCAAAAAGTGTCTCATGCTGACGCGCGCGTGTGTGTGTTACCACGATTACCAAATTGTTTCCGTAAACGCATACATCGCTCATACAGATAAATTTATATGATTGCTTCCTGTACAGTTCACAATGAGCCGATGGATTTATTTGTAATGAAAGCTAAAATCACACATTTACCATCAGGTTAGGTGTGAAAGCACCCTCTTAGCTGTGTTTTGGGTGTAAATTGGCTTTGAGTTATGTTCACCAACGTATTCCTCTCAAAGTTTTAAGGACATCCTTTTATATCGTTCCGAATTTGGCTTAAGTTTCGTCTGTGTCGGGTTTCTTCATTCCTGCGGTACTTGCTGCAGAGGTCGACACATTCCCGTCATTATTTGTAACTGGTCGATGCTGTTTTGCCACAATTTTCACACGGGTGTGTGTCAAAACCAGACGAACCTCAGCTTGATATAATTTACACTTTCCAGTTGTATTTGTATCTTTACAGCAGTATACATTCACAATCAAGAGAATGTCTCTCGACTTAACAAAGCTCCCGGTGTCCTCTGCCATTTTGTACCTCATTTATTTATGGTTTCCCTCTCGCATCCATGTCCTGACATTGAGAGGGAAAAGAGCGCTGTTAGATGCCTAATAAGATTGCCTTTATACACACAGACACAGGTTTGAATTGAGTGCAATACACTTCCTTCCTTACAGAGAACGTAATGAGATTAAATCTGTGTGCATTAGCGAAGGTCCTTCTATTGTTTACTCACAGGTTGTATTTCATAGCCTTGTAAATGGGAATGTTTTTGCTATTTTATTGATTTTCTGAGACACTTTCTTTGTTTTTTCTCTCTTCTGCCTCTCCTTCGACACTTTTTGCTCTCCCTCCCCTGCCTCATCACGTCTTTCTCTCTCTCTCTCTCTCTAGGAGCAGTACGAGTTAGTTCACAGAGCAATCGCGCAGCTCTTTCAGAAACAACTGCAGCAACTGGAGAGCCCAACCAACGCGCAGATACATGATGGCATGGTATGACACACGCATACACATATTGTGAATGCTGTCTGGTGTTAAAGAAAGACAGGATGTCGCTGAGTAACACTCAGAGTGGGGGGGAAAAGAACAACACAAATAATTAGTCACAGGGGAGGGAAGAGGGTAGGAGGAATAGAGGAGAGGGAAGAGAGGCCTACAGAAAACTTTGCTCTTTACACAGACAGGTTGAAGAGTTGTAGATCTCTCCTGCATAGGTAGAGCTATTTTAAAGAGCTAGAAAAAAAGCTTTGCTCTGTCAGTCACCACCGCCCTCATTTTAATTTGCTTCACACTTTCCTTCATTGCCCGCAAACACACACACCAGATATGAAGTGTCCTTAATTGTGCCTTGTCCTCCTCCCGTTGCACTAGAAGTACAACCAAACCAACAAGTTTACTAATATGACAAAAACAACATTTTTTGGGAAATCCAGTCTGGTGCTGGAACATTGCAGGTGACAGACGGATAAAAAATATTTGATCAATGATCAATAACTCCCATCCATCATCCCACATCATTATGTAGCAGTCGTGGGGAAGCTACTTTGAAACTGTAGCTAGTGAAGCTACAAGTTGCTCTTTACTGGAAGAAACACACCTTTGAAAAAGTAGGTTAACACACCGAACAGTGTTACAAGAATTCAATTCAATTCAATTTTATTTATATAGCGCCATATCATAACAAAGTTATCTCAGGGCACTCAATCACATGGAGCCGGTCGAGACCAACTTCCACACACACAAAGACCCAAC